>OX103979.1:17932625-17983662 GCA_944470395.2 Schistosoma turkestanicum
TATTATTTTTAATTCCTCAATTCATCTTCATTAAACTATTTTGTCTGATAAGACTACCTGCGTTGTTTATTTTTCTTGATGACTTCATTGTACTGAAATTTTTTTTCTTTAGCGGAAAGAGATAATTTTGCCCAATAAATGTAGTCATTCGTTTGTCACACTTAGTTGGAATCCATTCTATTGTTTGATGCTTAAAACTTTCCTCGTAAAACCGAATCAACGCTATCTATAATTCACCAATGTACAATAATGCTCTAATTAATTTTAACACCATTCTTACTATTTCGAGAGTGTAAAGAATTCAGCATACTTACAATTTCACTTGAAAATTGACTAACATTTCAAATAATTTGAAATTAGACTTTCTTTTAATTGATGTCTATTTAAAAGTAAACAAGAGAATTCATCCAATTTTACTATAGGTTATTTTTTGTTTGACAATTATTCACTTAAAGTGACAGGCAGATCTTTCCAAAATCAGTCAAGATTTTTAAGTTAGAGATCATTAGTGACTACTGTACGGGATGAGGACAACATGAGTTGCGAAAATAATACTGAGAAAAAAAAATATAATTACCATTATTTATACTTGATTCTATGAATTTTTCACTAACAGTGTGGTGCGAGCTACTTATAAGTAGTATATGACGTGAGTGCCAACGTAATGTCTGGCAGCAGCAGATGGGGGAAGATGAAGAAAGGAAGAGTTAGAACACAATGGAATTTGTATGAAACGCATGAAGAGTGACAATGGATTGATGTTTGGCAACAGGAACAGTCCAGTTCGATATGATGAACTGATATTTTGCAAATTAACGATTTACGATATGGTTTTTTTATTTTACTGAGTAACTCTGTAATTTTCGTTAAGCTCATTCCGGTTGTCTCGCCTGTGTTCTCGTACACTACAACAGTACAAACCATGTTTTTTTATTTTTAGGTAAGTTTTTATCAAAAATATCTTAGGTATTCTATGATGATTCAATGTTCAATTCGTTGATACCGAAATATATCTTGTTACATTTTATTATATACTTAGTTTACATGCACAAAATACCATCATTTTTTCTTTAAATAAATACTTTTATGAATAAAACAAATTCTTCAACTTACGACAATCAATTTCATCTGAACCATCTCGACAATGTCTTATACCATCACATCGCATTTCTTGAGTTATACACTCACCAGTAGAACAAAGAAAACGAGGTGGTTGGCAAACTGAAATCAAAGTAATTGAAGATTTACTCGTTAAGTTTTCAAAATCAGTGCTAACTTCATACACTATTCGTAAATCAAATGAAAATGTTATTCTTTCCGGTTACTTAAAGACTACTAAGCCGACAATGACAACCTAAGACTTAGTGAGTCTTTTATGTAGGTTAATATTTGTACTTATTTCCTGTTTAGTGGATATAACTTTAATTCAATTAGTTTTGTAATGTTTTCACATCTTTAAATGTTTTGAATCATTCATTTTAATGTTTCTTTGATAAAATATGTATTTCATTACCAACAGTATTTTTCACTTTAAAAAGTTACATTGTTTTGTTTGTACGAGTTGTTCTTTTTTGAATAAACTAGTAACGACTAGGTATAGTCGAGTAGTCAGATGACTGCAAAGATATGTAGTTACGATTTGGATTTGATCATTTCTTTCCTCGCTTCAAATATAAATTTGTTTTTCCTCTTTATTTTCTATGGGTACATCAAAAAATTTATCTTATCTATTATTAAATTCGACCTATTTTGTACAAGTCGATGTTTAAGTTATAAAAACTTCAAAATATACTTAGATACGAATAAAAATCTCTGAAAAGTAACTATAAAAGTACATCAGACTCACCACAATTAATTTCATCCGATCCATCCGGGCACTGAGTCTGTCCATCACATCGCTGAGATTGTGGTATACAATTTCCATCATAACACATGAAGTAACCTAATCCACATCGATCTGCAACGACATTGATAATTGCAGTTCTAGGACTTTCATCTGGAAAATAACATCTGGAAAGTAAAAGAATGATTGATATAAACTATAACAGTCAGTCAACTTGTAGTGTGTAAATTTACTGCGTGTTCTTGAGCTCGGTAATTAGCTCGTCTACACAATCGTTACAAAGTAGCGTCTGACGGTTATATATCAGAATATGAAGTCGTAGTGATGAACACGTTTATTTGGGACATACCACAAAGCGAAGCCAAGAAGCAATGTGGAGAAGGCTAATGAGCCAACTCAAAGAAATAGAGCATGACTAAGAGTATGTAGTCAGACAAAAATAAGACAGACATGTGATCAACAAGATAGGTACGCACACACATCAATAAAAGCGACGAATGGTTGACAAGGTCAAGTGGCAAGTGGAACACGTGATGTGAGCTCATACAAACCAGACAATAATAAGATAAGTTGTTGCTACACCAATGGCCTGGTTAAATAAATTAATCGAACTGGAATATATGTGGTAGCACTGCAAAATAAATACAGTATTAGAAAAACCATTTTTCCAACAATACAAGAACGTTTATGAAATAAGTTTTGGTCAACTTACTCAATTCTTGTATCATTAGCTTCTTCTGAAAGTCCATGTGGTGCTTTAATTAATAGAACACCTGGAGACGATCTTTCAACAGTAAATCGAGGATCGGACTCAACATCTTTACCACTGTATACGAAACGTGCATGTGGCATCCTAGTCTCTGGTACCATAGTTTGACATTTAAGTATAAAAGGTTCTGACGGTCTGACTACAATACGTGTTGGAATCACAGTTAGTCTAGCATCTAAAAAGTCAAGTATGAATTAAAACTATAGTGTAAGAAAAATATACATAAACTGTACAATTTAAAATAAAATTCCAACTCATTATTCAATACACATCACTTTACTGTGAATTATTTTGAAAGATCTACATTCAACAAACAAAGTGAATATTGTGAATCAACGTTATTTATCTTATTGATCGCATATTTATGTGTTTTATACATTCCCTGTAAAAACAGAAAATTTGTCAATGATATATCAACACTCAGATCAATACTCAATTAAATGTTATTGAAATAAATTTCACAACTTACAATACTCAAATGTCATCTATATTATTCACAAATACAACAGTGCTCACTAGTGAATAGCTATGTCAGGAAATTCTCGGAGTTCTAGTGCGAAGACGTGACCATTGGAGGCCAACCCTGTCGGGTTTAGTCAGTAACTACCAAAGACAAATAGGTGAGGTCGCGCAAAATCGCTAGATCAATCAGAGTTAGACATCAACACCGTCCACTACCTAGTGGTCCTATGGTTAGGCGTTCGCGCGCAATACCGAAGGTCCCGGGTTCGAATCCTGCGAGATGCAGGGGTTGTAGATGCGCACTCCTGATGATTCCCATACCAGGACGAAATGGCCGTCCAGTGCCTACAGGTTTCTGATGGTGGTCTAACAATGATTGAATGATGATTTCAAATGTGTATCAACAGTCTTAGTTATTTAATCCCAGTAATTTATTGTTGGAAGCACCATTCGTAGACTAAAATCATTCAGTTATTCTTAATAATGACATATTACTCTTGATATGTTTAGGTTATCATTTCTCATATAAAACACTTTCAGATATAATAAACTAGTCATTATGATAATGACAAAGAGCATCAAACAGTTCTTACTCGTAACTGCTCAAATTTCATATTTTTGAATGCAGAACAAATCTAAATATTTTCATTAAAAGATTATGAAATATGAAAGGCATGAACATTTATGGCATTAAATATTGAGTTTTTCAACGAAAGACTGAATGTATTAAGTCTATATCAGTTTTATCCAACCTGGTCATCACAATGAACGATGTCATGACCAAAATTTCTATCTGACAAAGTGATCAGTTATTGTTAAGTGATCTATTAACAAAAACATATATATATATATATATATATATATATATATATATATATATATATATATATAGAATGAAACTAATTCAATTATAATTAAACATTAATTAGTCTATCAAAACAAAAACTCAAACAAAGCTATCATAAAGATGTTTAGAGAAAAATAAATACTCACTGCAAAAACTGCTACTCTCATCGGATTTATCAAGACAATCAGCTTTTCCATCGCATATTTGTGAAGTTTGAATACATTGTCGAGTTCTACACTGTGATTCACTGGCACTGCATATATCCATTATGTATAATGTAACTTCTTTGAAATTAAGTCCTGGCAGCATACAACTAAAAATTATTCAGATAAGTAACACATATCTATTTACGAAAGAAAAGCATAGATATATTATGTTGTCTTCGACTATTGCTGTTTGAAATATAAAGTTAGCATAATTATTAGAATTCCATGTTTATTCAAATATTTTAAGATCAAATTTTTTGATAGTAAAGTACGAAACGCCTCAATTCTATTTGGTCCCATATCATAAATCACACTGTCAATCATTTGGTTCTATACGTTCATCATGTGGTCAATTGAATTTATGTTTAAGTAATAAGAAAATTGTTAACTACCACACTTCTGAGTATTGAACATGAAACTTACTTTGCTATGATTCATATAGTAACATGACAAGCTAGATATTCAGCATGTTGACTGTTTGATATCAGACTTCGCGCACATGTGCAAGCTTAAAATTTTGAAATCTGGATGTACGGGAATAATCACGCCTACAACATCTCAGCAAATTATACTACCTGAGAATGTTTTAGCGACGCGTATGCAATACAAATGAGGTAGAAACTGATGTTATCTAAAGTTTGAAGTAAAAAGAAATTCGGTTTGAAAATTGACTTATTCATTTTCAAGACTAAGCAACTGTGTATTGTTACAATTTTTTAGGGAAACGTTTAACTACTAATAAGTAGTATTAAAGTATTAGCATTCTTAAAACATATTGTTTATGAAATTTTTTTTCATTTTAGTTGGTAATGTCAGTTTCCCAAACAGTGACAGTAACTTTGATTGATGAGTCCCAACTAGTCAGAAACCAAGGCCATATTATTCTGAGGATTGCCTTGAACCTTGTAATACCATAAAATTGTGTGCATGATGTTCATTCACTGAGAATAGTGTCCATACTGTAACCTTATCGATAGAATTCGACCTGCACTAAGGACCATTTAAATAAGGTGGATTTTCATTTTCTAGATAGTTTGGTTAACGTGTTTTCACTGTTCTTCTGAACAGTATTCGAGCCAACCGTAATTTCAACCGAATTAATCGTTAGATTTCTATCGCTAATAACTTATTCAAACATTTCTTTAAAAGTTGAAAAATGTATTTGCATGTAGTATTTATAAACTCCCGAATTTACTTCATATCTTTTGTAATCGCTTGTTCAGCAATAATCCCACTCCATTTTAAAAACTGAATAACATTCAACTTCAAGAGTTATTCACACAACACAACAATTTCTTAACTAATTATTAAGTTAAAAATAAGTTTAAACAAGGGATCATCCTTACGGATAAATTTCCAACAAGTTCTCCTAATTTTCAAGGTAAACTAATGACTTCACCAATGATTACTTCAAAAGTAATCACACACTTTTAAAATATCGTTGTGTTGGTTGACTGAAAGTTGATCAATTTGTTCCATATTGAAAAATGCATATTTCTGCAAAATTACTCTGGTGTGATCGTTTCACTTGCTCAGTTCAAATAATTGCACTAATTTCTTTGTAATCTTTACTAACAATTTGTTTCTTAATCATGTGATATATTTATTAATTCGAAACTTTGAGAATTACCCAGTTTTGAAGAGTTTGAAATGGCAACATAAACTATTACCATTACAATTCGCTGTTAGCATTGTTTCAAGTGACGTCGAAGCGTAATTACAACTATGTCCAAATTAAGAAATTGTCAGTAATCCTGTTGTGGTGCGCGCTACTTATAAGTAGTATATGATGCGAGTTTAAACGTAATGTCTGGCAGCAGAAGATGGGGGAAGATCAAGAAAGGAAGAGTGGGAACACAATGGAATTTGTATGAAACGCATGAATAGTGAAATGTCAGACAATGGATTGATGATGGATTGAAGACTTGCAAATTAACGGTTACGATATGGTTTTCCTATTTTACTGAGTAACTCTGTAATTTTCTTTAAATACAATTCGGTTGCCCTCACCTGTGTTCTCTTTCACTACACTATTACGGTTGATATTTATTGTCTCGAATAATATTCCTTTTTGTTTTAACCGATCAGTTTTAAATTACGTCATCAGTGTTTTATAATATAATGATTTTTATTAGGTTAAACTAAATTAGTTAAACACTTATTAAAATCTCATTAAGATTTTAATTTATTTTGTAATGAAAAATTCAACCGTTTTTATCACATTTGTATTTCACTTACCGAATACGTAAACCATTATAGACACTTGATAATCCATCTGTAGCTTTTATAATCACTCGTTGTTCATCCGGTTTTGAAACTGTAAATCGATTATCCGATTCAATAGGTGCACCATTGCCAAATATGGCAATAGGTGATAAACCGGTACGTGTAGACAAACATTCTATTTCAAATGGATGGAATGCTGGGATATAGATTATATTAGGTCGCATAATTAAATCCACACCTAATTGAAAATAGATTTTATGATCAAAGAAAAAATTAATCTAGTTAAAGACGTAGTTAGTAGTTTTACGGAGTAGAAATTTATGTTATTCAATTTTTTTTTCTTAAATAGCTCAGTTATGATAGACACAAAAATATACTGATAAAAAGGTTCAATAAACGGTTTTTTTAAAAAAAAGGAATATAATGCACAATATCCAGAATGAAGGTAGTCAAAACTAGCGTAGGTCGCCAGTTGATAAGCTCGTCAACTGATCTACTTGAATTATTACAAGTTCACCTTACTCGGTAAACGAGAGCAAAGCAATGATAAAGTGACATTATAGGCTATTCTCATTCGATTGTCTACGGCCCTGCTAACTAAAGTAAGAAGTCTCGATAAACGCCCGGAAAATCGAGGTTGACAAGCAAAAAAATCGAGTTTATATATACAAGATAGAAACGTCCTAGGGAGAGCGACAAAAACAGTGTACAAAAACAACACATCAAACAATGACCTTCCAAGATGTTCCGAGAGGAGAATTTAATCTCAAGGTCAAATGAGTAGTCTATGCGCGGAAACACTAAAAAATTTAAATTAAGATCTTACGTCCCCAACACTTACCCTGATATCATACTTCACTGTTGATTTCTTTTTGTCTATATCATCGATTATGAATAAAAATAGATCTGCAAGTTAGTTTATTCGTAATTAAAATGTGTCAGAAATTGTAAGTAACGTTAAAGTAACGTCAACTGTTTTACATCAAAAAGAGATTTCTTTAAAAATCAAACAGCGTTTTCATGCTAATTTAGAACAATGATGATACAAGTCAAATATTCTTCCTTCAATTTTTTCCCAGTCTTGTGTGAAATGTAAGTTGGGATTTAAAAAATAACCATATCATACTTTATGCAAAACATTTCATAAATTCAGTAGGACTTGTAACTGACTGCCAAAATTTGTTGACGGACTTTATAGAATGTTCATTTTTTTTATTATTTCTAGGAGAAGGTATAATACTTGTGTTACGAAATAAAGAATAGTCATTACGATGCAGTTATTCTAAACAGTGAACTTTTACAGGTTAATTTATCAAATTCATTTTGATTCCATTTACTGGTCATAAGAATTCCGACTACTTAATTAGTGTATTGCATTGAACCATTTTTTCAGAGATTTTCACTTTGCATTGAAATTTTAAATTATTCCTTTGTTACATTTATGCTATGTAACTGTCCATATTACTATGAAAGTAAACAATTTTTAAAAAAAATCTTATAACAGGATAATCATATTTATTTCCCTGTCATATGGTTTTCCTGGTCGACTTTTGTAGGGTACTGCAAAATCGGTAAATTTAAGACTATAAAGTTGTATGGACATTTTAATTGCATATAAATCGCATTATACTATCTCGGTAAAGTCAGTTTTTCTGATGCTCCGATGAATTGTTTACGATTGAAAAGAGTGACATTTATCGGCGTTTTCGGTGTTCATTTACAAAAAATTGTATTAGTTTAATTTAAACTAATTTTCTTTGCGGAACATACAATTAATTCATTTATATTTTCTGCGTAAAAATTGGTTTTATATACTGTCTTCTAGAATGATCACCTTTTTTTTAGGTTGACTTGATATTGGTTAGGTCGTTCGCATACTTATAAATCCGTTGGTTCTGATATGTATGAATGACCCACTTACGGGACACTAATTAAAGTCTAACAATTATTGCATAAAATTTAAAGCGATTCTGAAGCGTCAGATTAACCTTCTTTAATGAGCTACAAATCGTAATTATAATAAAAGAAACTTTCAGTATCATGGGATTTGCACATTACTTATGCTCTCAATGATTGTAGTGATCTTAGAAAGAATTAGAATATATTATAATTTATGAAAAGATTAAGTCGAGTAGATATCTTTAGATTTAAGAAACCAATAATACATTGACTGAAAATATAAGTAATACTGAACAAATAAGCTGTAGAATTAACAAAACAAATGAATGTCTTCCGGAATTTGTGTTTGAAAGAAGGGTACTAGCCTGTTACAATATTCATCCAATATCCTTAGAGAATTATAGGTCAATTCCTAACGGTTAAATTCTATTGGACAATTTTATGATCATCCCAGATATCAATGTCACGTACTCCAATGTTGTTTCTTATTGGTCATCCTAGATTTCAATGTCACTTCAAATGTTGTCTCTTATTGGTCGTCTTAACTGTCAATGTCACAGACTTCGATGATGTTTCTTATTCAACCGAAATGTATAAATACGCATTATCTGTAACATTCTACGACCAGGACCCGGTCCTGGATCCCTAGTCCGGGATGCTGATTCTCTCCTGGACTCGGACCTCGTACTTTCTGGATGCTTGTAGAATACAGGTTCCACTTCATATCAAGCCTTCTTCTTTTATTCAATGGAGGGTTGGGATAATCGGATTGAGTAGCATGTCGTGTCGCCGGATCCTCGATCCTCGCTCCCGTATTCCGACTAAGGTAAACTCGTAATAGTTCAAGTATATCAAAATGACGTGTTTACGTGCAGGCGTAACATAACCATTATAGAAATGCTCATTTAGATCTGCTATACACTGCGACTCGTTACTTGCTGAGTCGAAAATAATATAATACTGAGTTATGATTTGCTTACAAAGACCATAAAAATGTGTCTCATTGGAGTGTATACCGTTCGTTAATTCCATGAATGTCAAAGGACATAGAGGACATTCTAAGCTACAAATATTGTGCATAATCCCATGTGACTTCAATTAAGATTATAATTTTCAGTCTTTAAAAGTGTTAATAATCATGGTAGATAAGTTTGGTGACTTTAAACTTAAAAGGAGTAGTGATTTTTCACAAAAACAATTTCCCTAATAATTTTGTCTGTCACTTTTTTTTCAGTTTAACATTTTGAAAATGTTACTTAGTTTTATCACTGTTACAAAAAAAGAAAATTTGCTTCTAAACCGGCATTTTTGATGGTCATTCTGAAATTGTATTCATTTCCAACTGGATGACAATGCCAGTTAACATTATTCACACTATCGATTATACATTTTTCATGTTCCATAAATCTCATCGTTTTTATAGTCGTCATGTGTTAATTTAAAATTGTGTAGTGAAAATTAACACACAAAGAATAACTAAATTCTAAATGTTATTCACTTATAATTTATTGACCCCTAATTTCTACACATTTATCCAATAGTTTCGGAAATGAAATAACCGATAAGGATTCTTTAACTAAATAAATAAATGTTTCGTTATTTGAAGTGGTCATTTAACAAGAAATGGCCAGTTATCATTAAAAATGTGATAAACGCCATCTGTTTTGTTGAGGTGGCCTATAAAGTGAATATAGGTTTCATTGAAACAGAATCGGCTAATTACAAATATTCAATGGTTGTTGAAAACTGTATTTTTTGAAAAGCTACATCAGTTCGGTTAACAAACTATAAAGTATGTCACCGCTTGTCTCATTTCTTCGGTGTTCCATTGAATTAGATGGAGATTCATACTTTTAATTACTATATTTTACTTGTATGGTGAATTAAGCAGCGTTCTCAAACTTTCACAGAAGGTTTGTTCATTAAGCCCTTTACAATCGATTTACGGAGTTTGTTATGAAAATATTATATTAAACCCATATAAAATTGACTGAATTAACTCTTGATTTTGGAAACAGCCTAATATGAGCGAATAATAAACTAAACAGTTCATCAAAGTAAAAAGCAACTATTTCCCAATACTTTGAACAAAAAGAAATTTTTAAGTGAATAAAATATAATTTGGTTAATCTAAACCTACCTTAGTTAAAAAACAATGAATCAATAATGTTTGGAATATAGCCTAATGATATAAAAAAAACTAAAAATAATCCATTTCTGTTTCATTAACAAATTTTGCTGTTCATCACTTATCACCTTTTATTCTCTTTAAAATGTAACTTTAGATTATAGCATTGAGAAGAATATTTAGCGAGTTTCGATGCAACAGTATTTTATAACTAACGAACTAATGAGCTTATACCGTTCCCAATAAAGGTCAACCAGTCAATTTTCTTCGAACTGACTATATTATACTATAATGGCCTATTCAATATTTATCTCTTTGTCGCAGTCACTTTACTTACTGACTTATTTACTTTCGCCTGTTACCCCCAATGCAGCATAGGTGGCTGACCAGAATTCTCCAACCTACTCTATCCTTGGCCTCATTTTCTAGTTCTTTCCAATGGTTGTTTATTCGTTTCATATTTGTCTTCACTTTTCGGCGGAGTGTGTTCCATGGACTTCCTCTTTTCCGTTGACCTTGACGTTTCAGTCACAGATTTTAAAAGTAGCTCACAGTGACTGCAATAATTAACCTGCTTAGATGCTAAGGAAGATTACTTTTCTTTACAGTTTAAAGTTTTACATACAGTTCATTAAAGAGTAGAAATTGTTAGCTAGTTCAAAATCTTTTTAAACGGCTATACATAGATATTTAATATCCACTAAAAGAAATGCAAGATATTTTGAATAAAAATATAATACAACTTACCCGTGCCATCGTCAATAGATATTGTACTGTTAAAGGTAAGAACCATACTGTCAAGTCGAGCAACACACTGATAACGACCAACATCAGCTGGACTAAATCTTTGTATATGAATATCTGCTTGTCGTCCTATAAGTACCCCATCTTTAAACCACTCGTAAGAAACTAATGGAGGTGTAGGAGAAACAACGCATTGTAGATGTACAGCATCATTATATCTGAAATATGTGGGTGATTGAATAATTCGTATTGTATAAAGTCTATCAGGTTCTGGAATTTCTGTTGATGTCCCGGAAACAACCAATTCTACACTCTAAAACATAAGAGGGAAAAAAATTAATCACAACCATTGGATAAGACATTAAATTAAAATTGCAGTAACGCCATTACCAAATGTTAGTAATTGCAGCATTATTCAATCAAAGTAGTCTTGCAAGCAATATACCACTATCTTTCTGATTTTCAATAGATTTCAAGCTAAAAAAATCGAGTGAGCCTTTTAAACTCTTCAAAATAAATCCAATGGTGGTTTATATACTTATTGTCGTCTTTTTATACTTTCATACTTTGTCCAACTGGCGATAACTTATGACAATTCATAACTCTGCTCCCGGCGACACGGTAGTGAAATAGTTGTAAATATTAGTACTTCTCATTGAAGCTACAAAGTCTGAAAAATAATTTCAAGATAAAACTAGTTTGGAGTCCGTTAAATTTACCATCAGCTTAGCTATTAGATTTTTAGAAAAGAAATAAAAGTCACCTATTGTTCTGAGTATAACTTTGCATTTCTGATAGTTGGTTAATTAGAATTGTCAAAACAGTCATTATTATGCAATATTTCGCAAAGTAAATTTTAATAAACATACTTGACGTAAAATAATTTGATTTGGTAGTAAGATTTGGCATGTGTATCTACCTTGATGATGAGGTTGAAATCGTTCAAATACTATATTACTAGAGTCGGAAACCACCGTTCCATCTGGCCCAAGCCAATTAATTCTAGCAGCTGAATTTGGTGGTCTAGGAGAACACTCCAGTTCTAATCGAGCGTTCAAATAAAGCGGACCAGAAATTTCTCGAATTACAACAGAATAAGTTGGTTCTACTTCACCATTCCGACCTGTAACAAAGTTTAATGGTCTTATTATTGATATTCAAACAATTTAGGGATCTTGTTTTCTCATTTTACTACATTTAGAACTACAGTCAATTCACTATGTTGTGATCTATTTGCATCGTGAATACACACGATATATTAAAAACTTGTATCTCCGAAAAACATTGAATTATTCACTCTTAAAGAATGAAATATAATGCTTTTAATAAAAAAAATTGAAAAAACTACCTTTAGTTATCTCTGAATGTATGAATTCAGTAGCTAGAATTAAGACTATGTTTATTAACAAATAATTTACAAACTACTTGCCAAAGGATTGAAAACTTATTATTTAATGAGACACAATTCAAATTCGAATCTTGTTATCTAGTCTGTGGAATCTAGCTTGACTGTATTTCATTAAAAATAACACTCATTAAATGCATTGAACTATATTATTAATTAAATCTGTGAACCAACATTTGGCTTACGTTCCATGAGAGGGAAGCAGACATAATTAGTCAGTAAATAAGTTAAACATTATTTATTATTGAAACTTAATTCTTGAATAAAGTTTTTTTTTAGATTTTAATTTATAATAATGTCATTCTTAGACAGAACATATTAAGTTCCTCAACAAAAAAGGCTACTTACACTTTAGTAACTTTTTTTTAGTTAGAGCTTTGGAGGTTTGTGTTTTTTACACATTTGAAATCATCAATCAATCATTGTTAGACCACCATCAGAAACCTGGAAGCACTGGACGGCCGTTTCGTCCTGGTATGGGACTCAGCAGTGTGCATCCACGACTCCTGCGCCTCACAGGATTCGAACCTGGGATCCTCGGTATTGTGCGCGAACGCCTAACCATCGGACCACTGGGCCGGCATCCAACGGTGTTAATGTCTAACTCTGATTGATCTAGGCATTTTGCGCGACCTCACCCATTTGTCTTTGGTAGTTACTGCCTACACCCGTCAGGGTTGAACTACATTAGTCACGTCTGTTGTAGTTTTGAAGAAGACAGCATTGAATTTATCATTAATGGAAACATAATAAATGGATGAACGTATAATTAAATATTTTTTAAGTAAAATATAGCTTTCTAAAATTGTAGGAGATAGTTTTTTATACAATAAAAGCATATGTGAATTATTTAACTATTCCCGATAAATCAACTTAGACTAGCCTTAGTGACAGTTAGGTACTTGAAAACGTCTTATAGAAATTCATAAGTTTAAAATTTTTTTTCAATTCTTACCATCCATAGTTATGTAAGTGCTCAAAACTCTTTGATAGCCAGAATTTAAACCAGTGATACGAACTGAATATCGTCCAAAATCTGAAGGACTAAGAAGCCTGACGCGTAAATCTGGTCCCATCGAAGCGAGAATTGGATTCATTTCAGTGTCTAACCATTGGTATATAAATGTTTCACGTGTAGTAAGATTTAATTTAGATAAATCAGTTCGTACTATACGACGATGTGTAAAACCTCCAATATTCAAGGATTCATTTAATGTTGTAATCTGGAAACGTAATGCTAAACAATAAAAAAACAGTTGAGAAGCATAGACATTAGGATGTTGTTAATGAACATGCGTCTGTATAAAATAAATTCGTTAAATACTAGTGAAATTCACTGAAATTTCGACTGAAATTCAATCGTGATCTTGAAACTATCCACCGAAAACGTACGCTAATTAAAATTTATGATAAGTTACGGATAAAATAAATCACAATCCAATAAATAATTAAGTAAAGCACTACAAAATATCTTTCTGAACTTTAACTAATGGTTTTATTATAGCAACAAACTAGAACTTAGTTTCTCAGTACGTAACATTAAAGAAATTCACTAAAATCTAGAAAGCATTAGGAAGCCACTTCATTTAAGAATAAAATATCAACGCAAATCACCACAATTAAACACAGAATATTTTCATTCAGTAGCGTTTTGCAATTCATTGCAGTTGCCCTATTTTACCGATCGTTATTTTCATTTCTGAATAAAAGCTTTTATTTTATTTAGAAATTTTGTTAATAACATTCAATGGAATTTTACTGAAGAACTACAGGACTCTCACTGCCTTTTTTTCGGATCTTCGCTCATCTTCTTATCCAGCGGTAAATTTGCCAATACATTTAGCCCCAAATAAATAATTACAGTCGAATCTGGTTTACTTAAAAGTTAGTAAACTTGCTTTTTTCTTCAAGAATTACAAGGTATTTTCGTGTTTCATAAAATATAGTTGTACCAATTTGAAGAAAATATGCATAAATAAATTAAAAACTATCAACTATCTTACGTGCTGTTGTTACAATTAAGCTATTCTCAACTTGTAATCTTCCTTCTTCAATTGGAGTGGCCACACATCGATAAATACCTTCATCTCGTTCTCTTGTTATATAATCTCTTTGAAGAAATGCAGAATTCGATACTAATCGGCCATCTGGACCAAACCATTGAAAGTTATACTGAGATGGTTTGGCACTAACCACTTGACATTCTTGTAAAATATCACCTGTTTCTAAAACTTCCAATACGTTGCCACGAATTCCTGGAAATATTACACCAGCGCCTATTCGAAAAAAAAGTGATACCGAAAATTTCAGATTATTATACACTAATATTTCGATGTGTTATACGAACAGAATGGCTTAAGATACTTACAAAAAAAATATGGTTTACTTCAGAATACTATTGATATTGTGGAAAACATATGACCACTGTAAATACTATCAATTGGTTGCTCATAACACGTTTTTAATGACCATTTAGCACAGTCTAACAACATTGTAGTTGATTAGAATTTAAACCAGTTGATAATTAGTTATAAGATAATTCTAAATATCTTTATATTTTTAAAGTTTTTCATTTGATTAGTAAATAATACTGACAATTAACATTCATGTAAATCATTTAGTTAACTTAAAGTTCATTAGCCGAATAGTCTGTTGCATGAATGAACAATAACCTCAAAGTATACATCATTAACTACTGAATCATTTTTGAGTAATTTATCCTTATACTGAAGACTTAATTCTGAGGAAATACTGGAAAAAAAGTAATTTGATACTATATAAGTGTTACGCTCGTCTCTAGGTATGTTTCAACTATTACGAGTTCACCTTAGTCAAATAACGAGAACAAAACAATGAACCAGCGTCCAGGTTGGCTACTGTGATCCCTTGACCAAAAGGTATCGGTGAGAAGTCTTGATATAGTGTAGAAATTTTATGCTACAACACCCAGCCAGCACACAATGAATCCAAGCACTCAACTTGCGTTTATTTATACTCTATAGAGACGTCCTCGGGACAGTCACAAAAATAGCACACTAAAATGACACAGTAACCAATCAGAGCCAAGGATTTTCCTGGTGAGAAATGTAACCTCAAGGTCAACCGATCGGTCCATGAGATCAATCCAAAATAAAGATATTTATCAAGTGAGTTCTGGGGATCTAACAACCCCAACAGTAAGTGGTACATATATGATAGAATCTAAGTTAGTATTATCCTTTTAACGTAAACATTTATCTAACTCTGTATTAATTAAATCCTAATTAAAGCCTAATTCTATTAGACTATATCATATTGAAAACTAAGCTTAAAAAATGTATTTTCAATTAGAATTATGGAGATTAGTGTTTTTACACATTTGAAATCATCAATCAGTCATTGTTAGGCCAGTATTAGAAACGTGGAAGAATTGGACGACCGTTTCTTCCTGGTATGGGACTCATCAGCAGTGTGCATCCATTGAAAAATATACAAGCATTGATTATGTGTACAAATGTCCATACGAGAAATGTTTTTGTTTTTTAAAAAAATTGTATTCATACTCATTTGAATAAATTTAGTAAATATCGAATGATAGATTAACAGTTGCCAATAGGTTTCGAGTTTTAACTTTCTAACTAACTAATAATTCAATCAGTCAGCATCAGTTTACATCTTGGTACGTAGGTACATCAGTTTAAGTTGTCATACTATATTAGAACAAACAGATGGGATTGTCAATTCAAATGCCATAGTAGTAAATGTTGCGAAGAATTTGTGGTAATGAAGAAGATTAGAGATAGAAGAGATAATTCGAGAAGTATATTCCAGTGAAATAAATGCAAAAATAGAAAAAACGGTCACTAGGAATTCAGAAGTATAGAATTCGAGAGAAGACAAACAATGGATATACTTGCCCCATTGCCAGAGATTTTGAGGCATTTCATTCAAAGTCTCAAGCTATTGATTACTCTGCAGCGGAACGCAACCAGGAAAAGTGTACACGTACTAACACGGTTCAGTTTAGTTGTCAGTGACTTCATAGATCTTTGTCATGTTTTGATTTTACCACTCCTCGCTTTATTTTGCCCTACTCCTAAATCACAAAACATCGCTAATCGAGGTATACGTAACATGCCCTAACCACCTCAACTGATAAACATTCACTACATCATCAACCTTTGTCCTAACACCAGCATCGCTGTTACTCGATGATCCTATTCTATAACTAAAAATTATTCAAGATGAAAGTAGAGTGTAATAATTTCAACAGTTTTGACAATACAAACGGCTTTTATTCTGATATACGATTATGAATCTTATCACATATTCAGTTATTCAGTGTGAAACGTTAAATGCGAGAAATGAGCTTGATTTTACTTTATATGTATTTTGTTGATAATCACTGATCTCTGATAATCCATCTTATATCATACACAAATTAGTATGTTTTACATTTTTAAATTAAATCACTGAAATAAAATAGATGTTCATTGATTAATGACTTTCTTTAATGATTGCTCTTCACTATAAGGCATATTCATTTTTAATCATAAGGTATAACTGATCACCAGGTTAATTTTCCGTACAAACTGTTTAGAATTTACCGGACACATTTTTAAGGTATTATATACATTTCAGTCATTAATCGGTTTGGCACTCAATCAAACCTCTCATCATATATTGGTTGGATTGTTTTGTGAATATTAGTTCTTGTAATGAAATATTTGACCTTTTTGTAATAAATTTATGAGCGATAAAGTTGTGTTTACAGAAACAAGATATAACTACCGTTACAGCTTGTAATAAATGGTGTGCTAATTGATCAATACGGTTACCTAACTATCAGTTTCATTGATCGATTCACATATATGAAAAATGAATTCGTCAATTTTCCTTCCTTATTTCGTTCAGCCGGTTATGACATTATTTGACTTGTCCATTATTTATAGTTTAATTAAACCAGTAATAATCGTAACAATAATAATCACAATACTACACATTATAATAATTTTGAGAGATTTTGTTCTAACTCGACAATAAATTTCATCAACATAATTGTTAAGCTGCCGTAAAAACTATCATTAGTTCAGACAGATAATGATATGTAGAATCAGAAAATGATTTCATTTTACTGAGATCACAACTCGATGTATGTTAGATAGTTAATGAAATTTAGAAGCAGTAAGAAATTGGTTTGTCCTAGTATGGACCTTGTCAGCAGTGTACATGCATGACCTAGAAATGAGAAATCGAACCTAGGACTTCCGATTTCGATAGTGAATGCCTAATCGATAGATCTAGTCTAACCTAAACCAACCCATGACTTTACATGACCTTATATGATTGTCATTGGTGGGTGACTGTGATTGCCCGACACAGTTGAACTGTGTTAGCAATCGATGATTTAAACTCATATAATTCATGAAACCCAACAGAAATTGTTGTTGTTTAGGTTACTATCAAAATACAAGGAATAAGAATTTTCGGGGTCATCTTATCGCATATTATTATTTCTCTAAGTCCTCATGAAAAACAGTTACCGCCACCAAACTCAAGTTCTTCACCATAAAAACATCGAATATATGTACTTAGATCAGTTAGTGTGTATATGAAGTACTTTACTGTGAATAAAACGTCTTATTTGATTATAATCGTCAAGTTTTATGGGTCTATTAGCACGTAATACTCTCTATAATACAATACACAGTTAATTCATCATAGATTTTACCAAGCACTACAGTTTACGTTTAGAATAGCATAAATCTGACATTTTAGAGGATATGTACTACCCATATATTTATTGGGGGTAAGTTCAAAACTAGTCCCTGTTTTTTTCATAAAAGAACATGACTAAGTTTTAATGTAGTCAAAAAGGTTATTAAAACTATAGTCTCTGAAATATGCGCTTTAAATGTGGAAAGTTTTTGGTTTTTTGGATTACAAATAGTCCATCTGTGCTCTGAACCAAAATTGGTGTGTGAAAAATTACTTTATTGTTGAAATAAGGATATGCATAATTAGCTCAGACGCTGTAGCTAAATAAAGTTTTAGACCAATAAACCAAACTCGCTTGTTATGGATTTTATCTTTATAATGGCATTTTAAGATTAGTGAAAGTTAAAGTGACGAAATCTGAATGCAAAATCAATGTCACTACATTGAAACACATAAGAAAGAGAGATAATGAAAAAGTCTTACGTGGAATAACATTTATTTTGGTAGCTGAACTTGTAGACATTTGTCTTTTGTCAAATTCATATGAAACACGACAGACATATATCCCCGATTCATGTACTTTGATATGGCCCAATTCTAATTTCCATTGAGTTCCAACTAATGTACCATTTGGATTACGCCATTCATATCGAAATGGACCAGCACTGTCGAGTTTCTCATCACTACTTACATTGCACAGAATTCGAACCAAAATTCCTTCCTCAACATCTTGAGTGATAATTGAATCAGCTAAAGCATAAAGTGAATTAAACAGAAAACGGTTAAAATGTAGTGATTTAAATTATGTTTGTATTTACTACATTCTAACTAAAAGGGATTTAGTTATCCGTTTGAAAGTAACTAAAGTGTATGACAAAATAGATAGAGTCAGAACAAATGTTGAAGGAGAATCCATCATATTTCGTGGTTTCTCATCAATTACTAACAACCATTATGTATCATAAAGTGCAACACTGAGTTTTGTCTGAATATGAAGCAATATACACTGATGACAGAAGGAATTGAAGTAGCAAAGATTAATGCTATTAACTAGATATACATGACTAGGAGTGAGGTCATTCTTAAGATGGAGTTAAAAAAACTTAAGAAGGGAGTGAGACGGTAATTCGATGAAGCTAATAAAACAGATAAGATAGATTGTGCCATAATTACAGAAGTTATTTCGTGTATATCAGGTTTCGATCACTTGAATGTTTCGAGCAATAAAGAGGTAACTGTCTATAATTTGCAATTTAACCAATATGTAATACGTCAGAGCGGCCCGCTTTAATGTTTGGGCCGTGTGTTTTCCTTACATCAAAATATTTTAACAAGTTACCTCTTTTCAGTTGTTTTAACACATTAATTGTATCTGTTATTCACATAACCTATTCAGGCGTGTATATATAACGTTTACTACCTGAATGAACGTAAATCAAATGTCGAGGCCTGAATCGCTAATGACATGAGAACATAGGTAACTTGTTAAATTGGTCCATTACCTTATTTCAATCAATGTATTATTCGTATTCTACTCAAAATATATAGTATACTTGGAATGAGTACACTCTTATACCAAACAAAGAAAATTATATGCACGAGTGACTCAAATGAAATATGTTTCATACGACAGACTATGATTCATCAATAAACAACTCCTTAGAAAACACAGTCGGTGTTGTCACTTGTTACCTCAAATTCTGCTTTAATGTTTGTGATCCCATTGAAACTACTTTTCTAAAGTTTGACCGACTTACATCTCCGTAACTAAAACAACTACTAACGGAAAATGTATAATGAAGATGACTCTATTGAAGTTCGGAAGTTAAATGGCGTTATAAGCTAAGAAATTATATGTCTGAATTCATTGTTCATTCAGAAACTCTTATCTTGTAAAAAAAACTTTAAATATATGTAGACTATTTAAAGCGCTTACAGGTGAGAGATGCATTAATGATGAGGTCCAGCTGAATAGTTGTGAAATAATTAAATCTTTGGTGTGTCAATCATCTGTTGTCATGCTTCCAGTTTTAACTGTGAGTGATTTCCAAAAATATCTCTAGTCACTTAATTCATCCCAATGTTCAGAAACTGATCAAATCTCAAACCTTTTTATTAAGTCTGCTGATATTGTATGTCGTCTATTCACGAAAATCTTTGATGAATCCTTCTTAAAAAGTTTTAAACCAAAATGCAGAAAATGTTAAAGATAATTTCAATTCTTGAGTAAGTATCTGATGAGAAGAATGTAAAATTTAGAACCTTAGCAATTACTTGACCTTTTCTTAACACAATAGAAAAACTTTCGCAACTCAGACTTCAACCTGTATTAAAAAAGTATACTGATCCTTATCATTTTGCATGCAAATGTAAAAGAAATACCCTAACTGCTGTTCAATACTTAATTTAACACTTTGTGGCCCATTACATATTACCTATTATCCTTTTGCTGTTCCTTATTATTCTTTCCCGAGCATTTGAATAAAGATTTCGCCGTGTTGCAAAGAATGCTGGAGGTGGTTGGCAGAGTTCTTGGTGAATGTTTTTAAGTACTTATGAACATGATAGTGCAAGGACATTTAAAAGTTTGGAAACCTATGGCAAGTGTTATCTTATTTTATACTAACCATCCACTCCGTTTACATCTTCTAGCTGAACAAGAATCCAGGCATGCAAGAGAAAGTATAAAATCTCAACGATACCCTAGTTAAAAAGCATACTAAGCGGTGAACATGTGGTATGAACTGACCTAGTCAAAACTTATATTTCTAAACATGTTCCTAATTAAAAAATTGTATCAATTCTCTTCGAATCAGAAAGAACATTTCATTTTAATTCCAGATGTGGGTTTAGATAATTTTTTCAATGTATCCAGTTATTAGTTTTTTATTTTGTTGAGTTTAGCAAAGGAAACTTGTTGAAATATTCCATGTTGAGAATTCTGTAATTTACTAAACATTTGATATGAAATAAAGTCATAATTGTCAGTATTATTAAAAATCGATATTTGAAGAGGTTTACATAAATTTAGAGAGATGAATAAATAAATGAATGTAGGATTATCAGAGTGTACATAAATGTGAGAATTAATTTAACAAAGGAACTTGGGTTTCTCAGTCTGTTAATCATTTTGAAGGGTTGATAAATGTCAAGGAGGCGTCCAGTATCAGTCAAATAACGGGCTATTGCACCATTTAGAGTCCTTGAACCACTCGATCCCAAATTCCTTTAAATTTGCTCGCATTCTCGAACATGTACTCTTCTCTCAGTCCCTCTGACAAGTGTGTTCGGCACGTACATGTAAATTGACAAATGCGAATTTAGGTTCTGAGAGAAGAGGACTTGTCTATTTCTGTTAATTTGAGCAATCATATCGTTTCAAACAGAGTCAGAGGTCGTGTCAATGGATATCACTCTTCAACAATTTGGTGAATACTTCCAGTAATTTCATTCCCATCGAAGTGTTGATAAATGTATTTGGTTTTCTTTTCCATTTTATCATATTCGACGCGTGAGTGGGGTCTGGAATACTTCTCGATGAATTTCAGTGGGTATGTCTTTTCATGTAGACAGATTTTAGTGAAAGTGATTTCATCTTCGAGAAAATTTCTTGACAACGGTGAGAAATCGTATGCACAATCCCCTTTTTGTGCTTGATTTGACAGAAGCTGTTGTAATTTCAATAGACTCCAGTCCATGTGTTTTTCCAATAGATGTGCCTTTGTGGTTTTTCACCCGATTTTCATTTGATTCCAACATCTAAGAATTTACCTTTCACTTCATGTTCGACAATGAAATCTATGTCATTGTGTGCTTTGTTAAGCAGATTGAGTCTGTACATAGAGTGTTTTTGATTGTTGGATATAAGAAATGTGTCGTCAAACTATTTGCGACAGAATGTAGTTTCTTCAGTTGCATGCGATTAAAATGATTCTCACTGTGAAGTATGGGTAAATGTTCGGATGATTTGCATCAGTTATTGCGTTGTTATCCAAATACATTGCTTTAAAAAGCTTGAATGATGATGTTATTACTTAGTTTTAAATACGACTACTCAGTTTAGTTTCAATAACTTCATCGATCCTCACATGTCGAATTATTCCTTGTCGTGGAAGGAAAAGGCGAAGTTCACCTTTAAAATTTGGGTTAGTATCATCAGTCAAGGTTATCACTCCACAGAGGTTTCATCACCGACTAAGACCAGCTATGATACCAAAAGACTAAGGTTAAGTTTTAAATGTTTGTATTCTGAGTTTGGTTTTTTATACTAGGGTTAGGGTTTTCACCAGGAAATGACATCAGCTTTGAGGAACTGCTTTGTCATTACACCATTTACAAACTTAAGAGACTTATAGTTGAGATGAGGAATAGGAGTTAGAAGCCAAAGATATTTTCTATCTTCATTAAACACTACTGTTAACTAATTGACTCTTAACAAGTACTTTGTCATACGGTTTGCCTTGAGAGCAGTTATGATTAATTCCCTTCGTAAATTCACTATTCAGTTTCATAACAGAAATTTCTATTAATTTCAAACATTCGAAAGATCATATATTGCCGATTTCTATTTTGTTAATACACTGTACCTTAAATATGTGAGGAGTTAATTTAAATCCGATTGGTTCACTCAGGCCATCGATAAATAATGCATTCATCCTATCACGCTTAAATAACATTCACAAGCAATCAAGACGAATTTTCATGCCAAAAAATACCCCTCAAAATATAACACACTAATATGCGATAGTCATAACTGAAAATTCCTAATGCCATTGAAAACGGTTAAGTATGAATTGGGAAAAAAGTACGAAACCTAATGAAGTCAGACAACCTTTATCTGTTAGAAACATTTTTGACAAGTAATTTATATACTGACTGGTTTTCTAATTATTTCAACTGACTGTAAAATATGACTAGACATAAATTGCTATCACTTGTAACCGGTAAATATCAGTGAAAATGAAATTAATTAAGAAATCAAGAAATCCTGCAGATATCAATATTTTGGGTGTAGCATTCATGATGAAGATAATTAAAAAAACAGTGAGAGAAAAAAATTGAATAAAATTAATCATGTTGATTTATTCTGACTTTTATTATAAATTACAACATATATAAACCGAAATATTAGGTTGCGCGAAATCCGTAGATCAATCAGAGTTAGACATTAACACCGTTGGATGTCGATCCGGTGCTCCGATGGTTAGGCGTTCGCGCACAATACCGAAGGTACCGTGTTCGGATCCTGTGAGGTGCAGGAGTCGTGGATGCGCACTGCTGATGAGTCCCATACCAGGAAGAAACGGTCGTCCAGTACTTCCAGGTTTCTAATGGTGGTCTAACAATGAATGATTGATTGATGATTTCAAATGTGTAAAAACACAAATCTTCAAAACTCTGCCCGAAAATATTATTTTGTTTGCGTTCATTAGACTGTATGTATTTTAAGCTTGATAAAATCGATCGATGGTATTATAAAGGTATGGGCTTGTACAGTTTCAGTGTTAAACTCTTATACTGAATTGATCAGACTAAATTTTAATTAAAAAAACTATTCTTACTAAAAAGCATACTTCAACCATATTCATTGTAAAACTTATTAAGGTCTATCCAGATCCTATTTCTAAGCTAATACAATAATAGATGTATTCTAGTTAATAAACTTATGCTTCTGAGTACTGTGTATAGTCAAAGTCAGCTATATTTTGTTCTTCGGACTAATCATACATTCAAAAAGATATGCAACTATGAAATAAGAGTGCAGAACCTCACCGAAGTTGTAACTTCAAGTTAGTAAATTATGTTATTTTCTGATATAAAAATAAGCATATCATAGTAAAATAACATTACGCATAGGCTTAAAATATTTCGTTCTAAATCTTGTTTAATCCTTTTCTATTCAGTTAGTTTATTTAGAGAATAAGATTATCATAACTAAAGCTAAACTCTCTCTCTCTCTTTCAAATTCTAATCTTCAGAATTCCTCATCTACTCTATCTTCCTCTTTCTGAATTTATTTCACTGAATTATACTTCTCGAATCATATCTTCGAACCCTAATCTTCTCTATTACTGTTAGTGCTTCCGCTATAGCTATCACAATTGGATTTAAAGTGACAATTGCGTCTCCGTGCTAATGCGGTATGGTAACCTAAACTTATGTACGTACGTACGAAGTTCTGTGTTGTATCTGTCTGTCTGTCTAAACTCTCTAGAAAATCATTATCGTTTCACATTCATTCATAGGAACTTCAGTTGAGAAAATTCATCTGTTTATCGAATTTTCCACATATATAAATCTGCCAATGGTTCCTATAACGTTCATACATGAATTCGACTTCCAACATTGTGTTTTCTGTAAGGAGCATCCTATTTCGCTCAACTTTAAACACTATTTATATTATCCACTTTCAAAGTAGTGTTTTTTATAGAGAAGTCTGAGCATAAAGCTATTGAGGAAAACTTCATTTCAATTTTTCACTCACTAGATGATCAAAGTGCCAAGCATGTTTATACGTTATATTCATTTTTTTTCTGATCAGTAAATATTCAAGTCTTTTTTTTTGTCCGCTTGTCTCCATATTATGGAAGCAATCGAAATGCTGATTCGTTTAACACAATATGGATTCTGTTAGTTCAACTGCCAGTAAAAATCAATTTAATTTTCATCATCTTTGTATCAGAACGATTGTTAGTGTTTATTAGCCTCGCCGAGCCATGTTATCCGATATAAGAATAGGTTGGAAAAAAGTTAGGGGCAGTCGGACCAAAACGTGGCACAAATCTATGAAGTCACTGACAAGTCGACTAAGTCATGTCGGTAGGTGTCGACTATCTGTTTTGGGTCCGAGAGATGATAGTGATCGATGATTAGAGACCCTGAATGACATGGCTCAAAACCCTTTGCAATGGTTCAGGTGCACTCATTATTTGTGTTGTCTCAAATCATAAATTTTTTAATTTCCCATCACCTTATCTTTTTCTTTTTAAGTTTATTTCACTAGATTCTACTTCTTGAGTAATTTCTTCAAACACTAATCTCTCCGATTACTGCTAATACTTCTACTACATCTACTACTATTGGATTTGAAGTGAAAATTGCATCTCTTTGCTAATGTGGTATGGCAACTTGAACTGATGTACGTACGTACAAAGTTCTTTATTGCTGTTGATGGACTGATTGATTAGCCGCTTGTAACTTTTTATCTATCAAAATGATGTACATTTTGCATAAAATTTCCAAAACAAAAACAAACTTTAACTAATGCAAACAAGAAAATAAATCTTCACTTAATTCTTCCCAAACAACTCATTGATTAATAATAGAACTTAGATTATAAGAAAGCTGAATAAGCCAAACACCTTCCTAATTTAACACAGAATTCCCAGTCAAGAGATTTAATCGAGTTATTGTTTTAGCCCATTTTAAAAACATAAAAAACATATAATTTTCCCAAAAAGTATAATTTACTCAATCTGAACTGATATGATATGATAGTCATTAGTGAATTGTAGACCAAGAGTGCTAATTATTGGACAAAATGTTTCTATAAAAAATTACAGTTTATCATACTTCACAATTACTGAATGATAATGAACTTTTTAACAGACAAAACGATTACAAATTCTCTTCATCATTATCGTTGTGTCTGAAACATAAAAATATTTTACCTTATTTTATACAAACACACACACACACATACATACACAATTATATAAATGAAACAAGAAACACCTTAACCAAAATGCACTACCTGTATAATTTTTAAATATTTTTGTACAGATGGTCTATGCCATAGACTTGAAAATAATTATGATGTTCCAAAGAAAATTTAGTTTGTTACAGTGTGTAAAAAAGGAAATTTTGTCAGAAACATTTTTTTAAAACTTTTACTTAAATTCAAAATTCAATCGTTTATTGAAACATTGGTTCATAACCGGTGTTGCATTTTTCATCCTATACTAATGATGATAAAATTAACTAAATCCTTGATTTGAAATCATCAATCAATCATTCATTGTTAGACCACCATTAGAAACCTGGAAGTACTGAACGGCCGTTTCGTCCTGGTATGGGACTCATCAGCAGTGCGCATCCATGAATCCTGCACCTCACAGGATTCGAACACGGTACCTTCGGTATTGTGCGCGAACGCCTAACCATCGGAGCACTGGACCGATATCCAACGGTGTTAATGTCAAACTCTGATTGATCTAGGTATTTTGCGCGATCTCAACCATGATTGACTGATGATTTCAAATGTGTAAAAAAAAAACACAAACCTCCAAAACTCTGCCCCAAAATAAATCCTTGATGTTTGCTAATAAAATAAATGATACCAGATATTAAAGAATTGTGAAATGTTATCGAGGTTAAGTATTAATATGATAGCAGAAGTGAGAATCCTTAGAGTGAAGTTTTCAAATTCACAGAAAGACACGTTTATAGAAAAATTTGAATGAAATTAATGTGAAAGGTCGAGTGATAACCAGCTTAAAATTAGACAGATTAACAGAGGAGACAAATAAGTAAAACTGAATCAAGTGATAGGAAAAAAAGAAGGAAAGGAATTTGTAAGCCAGAACACATTCAACTTATGACCCAGCTTAATAATGAAACTGAAAAGTTACCAGTCAGTGAAAAATTTATAGCTTTATCCTTTTTAATACTCAGGTTCAGTTCAAATCTTTTAACAACTATGGTCTTGACGAAACTAAGTATTTCCAAAGTTACGGAGGGGCATAATTTGTTTCGAATGATTTTGAAACACTAACATGGTGTTCGTCAAGTAGATGATAGTTGTTGAGAATACACGGATCTTTTAATTTCAAATGTTTGGGAATGAGGTCCCATGGGTGAACTAGAACATTTCGTTTTGTTCTTCCAATCCGAAAGATTTGACAAGAACATGTTAATTGGTGAATTTTTATCCACTAAAGTTCATCAGTTCAACATCATGTAATTTAATGGCTGCCTTCAGCACTATCAATAACACAAATAAATCATTTTTCAAAAGACAAGGAAAGAATAATGAAAGACAATATGCAAGAATTTACAAACCGTAAAATAAGTGTCAAGTAATGCCAAAAACCTTAAGCCACCTTGCACGATAAGTCAGATTCAGTAGTCTGAAAAGTGCGTTCTCATAGAGAAACATAAACATTTTGTATAGATGTTTTTCCATGGTTTCAGAGTTTAATACTACAATTAATCAAATGTCTAGCGATTACAGACTAATAACACTTTCATGATGAAAACTGTTCTCTTTTTCAATTGGAGTTATGGAGATTATTATTTTCTGCACATTGAAATGATCAGTCAATCATTTTTAGACCATCATTAGATACCTGGAAGCACTGGACGACCGTTTCGTCCAGTGGAGTTCAACTCTGTTGGGTGTAGGCAGTAACTATCAAAGACAAATAAGCGACGTCGCGCGAAATCTGTAGATTGGTCAGAGTTAGACATTAACACCGTTGAATGTCGGCTCAGTGATCCAGAGGTTAGGCGTTCGCGCTCATGACTGAAGGTCCTGGGTTCGAATCCCGTGAGGTGCAGGATTCGTGGGCGCACACTGCTGATGAGTCCAATACCGGTACGAAACGCCGTCCAATACTTCCAGGTTTCTAATGATGGTCTGACAACGATTGATTGGTGATTTAAATGTGCAGTAAACTGTTTTGTTAATAGATAAACATTCATTGGTTAGAAATTTATAATTCAAGGATTCCGAAGTGGTTAATCTAAACTCCTTTAAACATTATCTAAGGTTTCACATATCAAATTAATTGTTACAACTTGATACACAAAGATCCATTATGTTTTGATTGAAGAAAAGCGGACATTCTTTATTCCGGCTCGTTATGCATAAAAATAATGATCTTTAAGAACAAAACATTCATTAACTAATATCTCCAGGTTAATAAAATAGACCAGTTAAACTTTCATTCATTTTTGGTCTTAAAAATAAATGTATATACAGTATATATATATATATATATATATATATATATATATATGTTAGACAGTGTATTCGATTTGCATGAAGTCACTTTAATCCTAAAATTGAATGTATTATTTAATGAAAATCATGATTTAGGATATTTCAGATAACAAAATTTTATCAAAATTGTTAACGACTAGTAAATGATCAAAACAAAATTTCATCAAAATAATCATGACTTTTTTTGTTGTTGTTTATAACACACCATTCTATTGTCAATTGTGAATTAATTCATTGAAATATTTGACAATAATAATTTTATTTGTGCATAATATTTATTTTGAAAAGTAAATTTTAATTAAAATAATGAAACATAACTATTCATTGATAAGAACATTGAAAATTTTGAAAATAATTCCAAAGTTCATAATTAGACAGTCATATTATGAATTATGAAAAATTACTTCAATTTATTGATTCACAGCTGTTTAAAATTGTTATATTCTATGAGTGAGTGTAAGATGTTTTGTATCGACATTCATTTCATTCACGACACATATGTTGTACAAATGTTATTCATTGACTGTTTTACAATATATATTGTTTTACGATTACCTAAATTTATTAACACACGTTAATCTTTGTTAAATCATCATTCTTATGATTGTAACATGTTATGTAGTAGTATGTCTTATGATATGAAAATAAAACGTGGTCGAAAATGAAAGGGAGAGTAAAGTGACTTGAAAAATTCTTTGTCAACTAACAAAACGATCTGATAATTATCAAATCCTAATCAAATGCTATTAAGTGCATGGCGAAATAAATCTGTCAAAATACAAATAGTGATAACATTGAAATACTTCTTGTCAGTTATCAAAGTATTTTTATCAGTAAAAATTCTAAACGAACTGCATACATAAAGCAGTGGTTACCAGAGACTTCAGTATATTTAGAATAAAACGTGGAGCTTACAGTAACTTGGATATCAAAGCATGTATAACTTGAATACAGTTTTCGTTTACTTTAAGACTAGAGTATTGTATAAAAAAAACAGTTAGTTTCATTATAAACTAAACTGTTGAAATGAGATTGAGAAACTTCAAATGAATGAAGCTCTCAATTCTCAAAACTCCTGTATGACGAGAGACTATATAAACTAAATCTCCTATTTATATCATACTGGACTCGAGGCAACTAATTCACAGACTTTAACTTACTTGACAATGACTTTTCATCACTTATAACTAGGCATTCAGAGTAATATAGTTATTCGGTTACGTAGATAGGTACACAAACTTAGAGCCAACCATTTGTCAGCTAACCCTTACTCAACAGGCGTTTACAGCTTCTTTAAGACTGACACTCTGAAAGGATGTGAATCAACCTAGAGAACCAGATCACCAAAATTAACACAGGCTTCCAGAATTCTGTCCTTACCAAACAGAAATTACACCATTTCAGGTTAATCAATAAGGATGTGACGTATCAGTTGGTTGTTTTCAGAAACAAACAACTAGCTTGTTTTGTTGTAGAATATTATGAGTTCACAATAGCACTTGTAAGTTTTTAGAATCAAAAAATGAACCAAAATAGGGATCTGAAAGTTGTGCAGTGGCAAGTTATTCAGTTATCGTGAGGTTAGCAGTGGAAAATATTCAGTAACAAATTGAAATAATCGTATGAAGAAGGTTAAAAGTCATTAACTAAATTATGACAAAGAAGTCTATTTAGAAGAAATGCAACTAAATGTCCTTATAAATTTAACTTATTTGCCTAATATATTCAGAATAGGATTAAGAAAAGAACGATATTTTATAGTGAACTAGTAGCGATTTAGATTTACATTAGCTTTTACCAGAAGAAAAAAAATCTTGAAAAATAGATATTTTGATGATGAGGCAATAAATAAACTTCAAAAAGTTTAATTTGACTATTCATAACACAAACTCTTGTTTTTTTTCATTAAACATATAAGGAAATTTTGGGCGGAAAATATGATATTAAATTACAGATAATTAATAACTATAAATTAGCTTTCCTCACTATAAAATAGAGTTAATAATAATAATTATAAAGCCTGAGACGTACCTGAACTGAAGCATACAATTGTTCAAGAGAGAACATTCAGTTGTTATTCTGTGAGGTTGCTCAAAATCCTTAGATTAATCAGTGTTAAACATTTACACCGTTAGATACCGGCTCAGCGGTCCAAAGGCCTGGGTGCGAACCCTGCGAGTAACAAGAGTTGTGGATGCGCTACGCTGATGAGTCCGACACCAGGAAGAAACGGCCATCCAGTACTTCTAGGTTTCTAATGGTGGTCCGACAATGATTCATACATGATTCCAAGGTATCCTGTTAAAGTTTAGGCCTTGGATATTAGTCCTGGTTGAACAAAACATTTGATTTAGTAGACTATTGAATATTATCGAATATTTGTTCCACTAAATTATACTTCACTCGTGAATATTCCTAACTTAGATGACTAACACTTAGTTAACACCTAGTCAATTTTAAGTACATGTCTTTGTATACCATAATGTTACATCTTACATTCAACTTTTTATTATTAATCCTGAAAACGAATACTTTGGGGAAAAAAAGTGACTCCTACACCCCACGATCTTCGGTCTTCTGCGCGAACACCTAAACTCTAGACCTCTGGGCCGGCATCCAACGGTATTAATGTTTAACTCTGATTGATCTAGGAATTTTACGCGAACTCACCCATTTGCCTCTGGCAGTTACTGCCCATACCAGGACGAAACGCTGGTCCAGTACTTCCAGGTTTCTAATGGTGGTCTAACAATGACTGATTGATGATTTCAAATGTGTAAAAACACTAATCTCCATAACTCTATTTGAAAATATCGTAAAATATGCTCACTAGTGACCAGCTTCGCGAGGAAATTCTCGGAGTTCTAGTGAGTAGACATGACCAGTGGAGTTCAACCCTGTCGGTTGTAGGCAGTAACTACCACAGACAAACTGGTGAGGTCGCGCAAAATCCCTAGATCAATCAGAGTTATATAAATTCTGAACAAAATTGTATTCAAAATGTTAATATAGTTGGACATTTAAATTAACCATACCCTTCCATAACACTAGTGACGAACTTTATTGACGCGTAAAGCTGATTGCATTGATAGCAATAAAAATTTTTAAAAAATAAAAAGAAGCTCAGAGGTTTCTCTTAAAACGTTTCTTAAATTCATTCAGATGACATAATCTTACATAAAGAAGAGTTAGACCAATTTCTATTACATAACAATTTCAATTTACTAGTTTGTGTAAACTAGTTATCCAAATTAATATCATTTTATTCGACTGGATTCGACAAAGATTTTGTCCAGCCCTATACAACTGAAATTATTCTAAATAATTTAGTTTAGCCTGATTACATATTTCAATTGAAACATCTTGTCGTACAATTACATCCTTTTTTTCATGATCAGCTCGGAAGTAAGAATAAACCAGATGTATCCATCAGATAATACCATTTAGTTCTCATGATTACCTATGTATATTCTAACTCATTTGAAAAATTATGTTTAGATTTGATAACAGGAATGAAGTAAGTCTACAAATCTCATAAATATATCATTGGAAATATAGTCAATATTTGATTGATCCATGTTACAATTATTTGTGATAAACATTTTACCTTAAGTAGGAATTATTGGGCATAGTTGAAATTCATTTATTGTAAATCTATTCTTTTAAGTTTAGATTACCCAAAGATGGTGATTTTCGTATCAGAAACAAATCTGTCTTACGTATAATAAGCAAGAAGGAAAAGAATTACGCATGAGCTATTGTCCTAAATTATTCAGACAATTTCAAAACTGATAATTTGCATCGATTATCTCATAAAAATTGTAAAATATTTTGATGAATAATTTAAGTGAAAATTTATTAGGAATTAATAGAATCATGGAGCAACTGTACTTGTACATGTCATTTCAAAGTTACTATTTATCCACTCTGTTAGTGTTAACATGCATTTAACTCACTTAATAATGAACGTTCAATACATACTACATAGTGATATTCTAAAAACAAACAATTGGTAAAAACTACAATTATTGTATGTTTGTAGCCAAAAATGCAATATTCTACCTACCCCATCGATGAAGGGATTTTAAGTTTTCGATTAAGATAATTTAATCATGAAAACTGTATGTCTGGTAACTTGTGACATAATGACTGGCTCGAAGCAACTAAAAAGCTGGCTCCGTTTGTAAGCAAAATAAATCAAAGTCTTCTTATTGTAAAGATTCGACAAGCGTCTTTAAAAAAGCTTAAAATTAAAATTACAAATTCGAAAAAATCTAAATGCACAGTTTTATTACTCAAATTCACTTCAATATGACTGACAACGTAAGGAACAAACACAAATTATCGAAAGTATTCCTGTTATCTAAGTGAAGCAGATGGGCAAAGTCTTCAACAGGGTATTGTTATCGAATGGCTGACTACACCAGTGAGTTATAGTTTTTGTTCAAAATTGTTCATCAAAAATTTAAATTTGTCAACTTTTTTTAGTAGTTTTATATTTAGGGCACTTAAATCGTTACAGAAAAAAAAAACCCAACCGAAGCTGCTACCTTGACGTGGTCGGGCTTGCCTATCTTCATGACCCAACCGAGCTATATCGGCTGGAACTTATGTTCCTGAAGGTTCTACCATGCCAAGCAGGTCGATTGGAGAACGATGAGACTAAAAGCAGCTACTAAAGGTCTGAGGGCGAAGTCGAACTGCTGACTGCAGAGGGGTGTCACAGCAGTAAGGTTTTTCCCTCGGACAACTAGCATATGCAGCGATGCTGCCTTCTCACAAGGAAGGAAGGGTTAGAAAAGGTCGACCCTAAAAATGTCACACCTCCCCTACCTCACGGATTTCCGTCTCCTTGGGTAAGGGTGCCCACTAAGGGCTTTCAAGTGCGGAGCTAACACTCGAAAAACTTCTCATAAAAAGGCCGTGCGTGACCGGCCTCAAGCAGTTGTCCCTTGGGCTCTGCGGTCACGCTCCCAGGTTTCTAAGACCAACACTAATCTATCTTCCTTTTCAGGTCTCTCAAGAAACAACCTTCCGTGGTGTGGGCAGCCGGGAAGTGACAACCGCCCTCATACCCGTAACAGCACACGAGACCAAATTGGTCAAAAATTTCAGTTTCATTGATAAGTCTGAATAGTTGTCTGCTGTTACTTATAGCCGATGCCTTTTCTATCTCTTTCGCCTTCGCTACCTACCACTGTTCGCGACCATTGCGTAGGCTTCTTATCAGTCTGCGCTTAAGCTGGCCACACTTTACATCGTGTTCAGAGCCAGATGGGATGAGTTTTATAGAATACATCAGTTCGGTTGATGCAACTGAAATCAATTGTTTCTTCTTAACCTTAGGGATTACCTTATTAGCAGACGTCAGTAAAAACCAAGTTTTTGATCAATTACTAAACTCTCCAAATGAAAGGACATACATAGATTTTAAAAAGTTTCGAAACTCACAATACGTTTACGCTTCCTCCATTCACTGATCATTTTCGTGTGACCTTCAGAGACCTAGTAAGACAGTACCATATATATATACGTGATCATAAAATCTTGTAGACAAAATAATGCAGCATAATACGGGAAGTAATATTACAATAGAAAGCTCTGGCCCTCAGAGAGCTTTAGGTAACCCAGACAACCATCTCAAAAATCTCAACAAAAACCGAAATCTAGATTTCGAAAAATTCTTCAAATGAATGTATTTACGTCCTTTCTTGATTTGATTTGGAATGCAACTCTCGGTTCCATAATTACCTCATATTTATTTAGTTTTTAAAGAACTGCAACATGCAAGACTATGGAGATCCTTCAAAGAGTCGATGGTTAGCGTGGAGAGTTAACATAACATACAATATTTGTGTGTGGTGAAATGAAATCAGACTAGATATTAGCACTTGGTGGAATGAACTATGAGCGAAATAGCCTAAAAACAGATATATCGGAGGGTATTAAAAAGATGTCTGATTCGATCTCAAGTGTTAACCAAATATTATTAGATTATCAAGTTATATTTCATTTTGAACTATCAAGAGAGGCTTTTTGGACTATTGCGAGTTGAAACAATATAATGTCAATAGTCTAGTTAAATCCCTCCACACGCAGATATCAGAAGGACAGTTGTGATTGGAATTGTTATTGGAGATCTCGTGGTATCGAAATAATGCCAAGATCGTGCTAAAGTTTACAGGCGAAACTACCGAGTAAGCGTGAGCTAGCCCAAGGTCACAAATAATAGGAAGATGAGTGTTTTTGGTACAGTTAAACAGCGGTACACTAAAACAATCACTGGTACAATTGGTTATAATAAGTGTTTCCATTACATCAATCGGATTCTATTCATAACAGTAGACCACTACAAGACTTTTATGATAAGTGCGTCTCTGTTGCTAGAGAAGAATAGAATACAGAGATCTTATGCTGGCTGTTAATTGATATTAAGACTGAGTTACCTTCCAAACCAACTGGCAGTGAAGGTTAAACACAACTAGACAGCTAAATAGTCTTTTTCAGCATAACAACACAAAAAACAAACAATCGAAAAACTGGAGTAGACACTATTTACAACATGAAGTTATTATTAAGTGCTAATACTATGAGGACATGATTCTAATTATTGATAATTATATGAATGATAGCACTGCGTAACAAAACTGGCACGATGTACTTCAATATTGACTAGATTTGGAACAGTATAATACAACAGCATTCACTAGATAAGTTTCCAGGTAAAAAGAAAATCTTGTTTATATTAGTGAGCTTCTGAAAACAAAAATATTCTAAATTCTTTATAACAGTAGTAACATGAGTAGTCTATCTAAAACATTTTGCAGAAAATGTCAATGAAAAACTAACCGATTTCAAGTCAGCTTCAGTAATCTGTGGTCCCTTAGCTTTAAGTGCTTTCACTTCCATTTCTATTTTGCTGAGCTTTAAAGAAACGATAAATAGGAAATTAAGGCAACCTGAAAAATGGATTTGATTGTCTATAACAATATTATTAGTCACTAAGGATGACTGATAGATCATTTGTGTAAACCGACTGACTGTAGATTTAATAACAACTACAGAATTATTTTGTGGGTAAGACATTTATCAGAAAAGTTTAACTTACTATAGGTGAACATCCATCAATTAGATATACTTACGACAGGACACCGATAATTATTCTCCCACTGTATCAGTGAAAAACATGAAAATGCAATGGCTTTCAAGCATTCAAGAAACATCATTTAGCAACTAATGTCATGTAGACTAGACAACCAATCATGGTGCCGGTGAAAAGACGTTAATCCTTCCAAATGGACCAAATTTATAGTGATGAGTACCTTATGAAAACACAAGTATCTTGTTTAGCAGTTTTTGAAATCCTAGCATATACATTTTTTGGTATCTTATGACAAGTGCCATAGTTTATAAAACAGACTCATTCCTTGCCGAATTTCGAATCTGATAAGCCGTGGTGTACTGTCAGTTGATGAAATCTCGGCGCGACTATAAAAGTAGTTCACTAACGTTATATATATTCGACCGTTAATAAAAGTGTGAGCGTAAAGCAGCGTTATATTAACCCCAGGGTGTTAGAAAATGACCTTCGGAGATTTTTCAGTCAGATAAAACGTAGAAATTGTACGGACGCACATCAGTTCAAGTGTCTATACCTTATTAACACAGAGGGATGTGAGTGCCAGTTCAAATCCAGTAGTGGCAGTAGTAGTAGCAGTAATGGAAAACATTAGGGGTTTGAGACATGTACAGACTTGTATTTGATTGAAGATAGCTCCGAAGTACCGCATGAGTACAATCGAAATACACGGTAAATAAATACAAATGGTAAATCAACTGATAAAACTGTGAGCTTAAAGTGGTTGGGGCTTGATATGGATTCCCAAATATTGTCTATCGTGTCTAGTGCTCAATAAAGAACTAGGCTGACATATTTCAGTCCGTAAAATCCGTGGCTATTGCTTGAAAAGCCCATATTTTGTGTCTGGGACTATTAAGACAACTGCGGTTAAAAACTGGAGACCTCAAACTATATAGTTTTAAATCATCGGCCACTTAACACATGAATTCATTATTCATCCTTAAATTGTGAAATATTATATTTCATACGATTTGCTCTTGTGTTTAATTTTTTCTGCCAGTCATATTTTGCTGCTTGTCTCTCTGACTTCATTTCTTTGTTTGATTTCAAGAGTGATAACTAATATCAACTAATATTACAGCCAGGGTTTAAAATTGTTCACATAACAAGGTATACAATAAATGAAAATTTGGTTTTCAAAAACCAAGAGGTTATTTTTAGGTGGCTAACATACTTTAACTGAGATACGGTTTAAACGCACCTCTTGTAACATTCGGTATTTATTATTGACAGAAAAGTCGATAGGACATATTGTTTGAACAAATGCAAGGTTATTTCAGCACCGTTCGAGTAATTAACTCACTTTTAGGTAGGCACAAGAAGAACACAACTGTCATAGCTAAGGTTGAGGTTTTTAGTATCGCTTAATACAGAATTGAATGATAAGCGAATGCCAAAAAACCAACTACTGGCTTTTCGTTTTGCCCTCTGAAATTTAATAACCATTTATAAACAAACACGCACAATCCATCTTTAAAAATTACTTGACCCACAAAAGAGGACTTAGCTGGTAAAGAAAATATTCACCTTTTCCTTTACTTGAGTGAGCTCTCTCTCTGCTTCTTCCTTTGTAAGAGTAGAGGTGATTTTTTTAAGTTCTACAGAAAAGAAGATTTAGCAGTGATATGCCTTACCCTCGGTGACACTTTTCAACTTTTTTTGTTCTTCTGCTAATTCAATAGATAAATTCTCACTTTGAGCCTCCATCTTCTTAATTTCATTTTCGTCGAACGAAGGAAGCTTAGTCTACAGGAAATTAACGAAATTCGGCTCATTCTGTTTACCTGGTCATACACATAAACCTTTTGTTTTCCATAAACCTTCTCCTTGACTGATCCTTCTTCAACAAGATCATCCAGAGCTTTGGAAATACCCTAGGAATTCTTTAATTTGGGCACGTATAGTTACCGTCTTCCCATAACTCTTTAACACATTACACACATCAACCACACTAAAAGGTCTGTTCTCTTTTTTAAAAAATGTGAGAACATCAACTTCATAAATATAAGACAGAAATTAATTGAAATACCTTTGCAAGAACTATTAGACATTATGGTTCTACTTTATGAACGAATTATTGCTTGTAAAATTTGCAGAAGCCAAGTATATTTGATTCAACACAATTCGTAGCTAAGAACGTGAAGATTTGATAGGGATATCTTACAATAACACGTTAGTTTTAAAATCATGAGAAAAAAACTGGAAAGTAAGCTAGCAAACAATTTGTCACATGCAACTAAGTAATTGAGATTCTACGAAATAACAATAAAAATAGTAGTGCAACTCAGTAAAAAATCACGAGTCCGTATACTTGTTAGAGGAACACTTTTCGTGCAAGGAATATAGTTTCTGGCCGCCGAAACTTAAGTTGCTGGTTAAGGATCAGTCAGTTATGATGAAAGTGGAGCTTGAAACAAATGAGCATCGACCAAGTGAGATAAAACTAAAAGGATGAATGGAATATAATGGCAGCGTCAATGATAGACGAAACAAAGTCAAAAAAAAGAAATGTACGGAAGAATATTGAAAACCAAGGTCTAAAGGAGGATAAATAGTAGGGCATCTGCAGCATTATAACAGATTCTGAAACAAATCATGTACAAATTATCATTCTGGTTATGAAACAAAACCTGCGAACCAGCTAGGTTAAGCTATTTCACAGTAAAGGACAAGGATTTTATCAATTCGAACGGATTTTAGATAGTTAAAGTAAAACAAAAGATTGGTGATCGACAGATGAGTTTGTCCTGAGTTATATCTGTGCGTGAAGCAAGGATGATCACTAGGTCATTGTGGGGGGGGGGGGTTTCAACGCACCACACTAGTTGGATAGAGCATTCAACTTCGGGCAAATACTACAATATGAACTATCTTACGAAGTATTGAAAAGTCGACACGTATTGACTTCGAACATGGACCGTCATACAACCGAAACTGTAAGAAACTAAGGCAAGAGATATAGAATCTAACTACCGACCAGTCAGTCTAGTTATTTAGAAAGACAATTAGTACTAAGCTAATAAGTCAAGCGGAATCGTACAATCTGTTAACTAATAAGCAACACGGGTTTCGGAATAAGTAATCATGCTTAACTTATAAACTGCGAGAGAGGACTGGACAGCAAATGTCGAAATTTGGAGGAAAATACATTATGAGGCTGGTCATCCTACTTTCCAAACTGACCTGAACGAAATTAGTGGCATAGTTGGAACTTCGAAATTAATTCTCGAATGTGCTTAGGCATTTCAAACATAGCATTAGTTACCGATACAATGTCAAAGACGCATAACTTTTAGGCGTGCAGGGAAAAAGACTTATGAGTAATGGCAAGTCAGAACCTCAGGATAAATGAGCACCCAAATACAACAGACTCTAAAGGTTTTGGGTGTTATGGTCACTTTGCCGAACATTCAAAGACTTCGACGAAGATATGTCTCCAGTTTTATATCTCATCCATGTGAAAACTCACGGTCGAGCGTGTTCAGTGTATGGGAACTAAGTTAGTGACGAGTATTTCCAAACATTCCTACGATGAGCATTTAAAACGCCCAAACCCTCTCGCCTTATTGTATAATGCAAGGTGAACTCATACACGTATTCAGTATCTCCAATAGCGATTTAAGTGTTACCATGTCTTATTTTTTTTGCTCCCTCCAGAACTAATCATCTCCGAGGCCATACAAAGCAGGTTCGAAAAACTTCACTCGAATAAAATTAAAAAAGGGATTCTGTATTTCTCATCGACTAGTCATTGAGTGTAACGTCCTGCTCGAACAAGTGGTGTCAGCACTATTAGTGAACACTTTCAAGGAGAAACAGGAGCTTAAATGGGAAAAAAGCTACACCAAACGTAAATTGTGTATAAACGACTGAAATATACACATGTGATTCAAATGTTTGTGAGTGAAACAGAAGAGGCTTCCGCTTAACAAGTTTGCGTGTCTGGTGGTAATGAGTCACTGATTTCAAGAAAAACAAAATTAATAGAATTATTAGCAGATCGGAATGAAATAAGGCCTCAATTATTTGAAGGACTCAAGAAAGGTTGTTTGGATCACTCCAGTAGATAGTCAGTTTTCACAACCTAACTACTTGAAACGGTTAGGTGTGCCTACAGTTGAGCTACGTTGAACCCTGATTGCTAGGTAATTACCTTGAAGTTACTAATCGAACAGAGATTAAGGTTTTCTAGAGAACAGCTAGCTACGTTTGGGGTATCGTAAGTCACTGTGTCACCAATAGTCTAAAGGATAAAGGTCCAGAAATGCTAAACTTTCCGATTAAGGCGTGAACGTAGGTCTGAAAACTGATTTTGTGGTTTAACTTTGAATACACTGAAGAGTAATTTTGTCCTTTTGGAGCAAACGATTTTATACTAACTAACCATACTACAATTGGGATCGGATGAAATGGATGAAGGTTAAATCGAATGTTCTCCTACTAAACTGACCAAAAAATACCCTTCAAAGTTGCTAGTGTAGGGTTAGCTTTAGAGGCAGCTTGGTCACAACTAACTCACGATTTTAGAACATATGATACCAAAACACCCCGATCTCTTTCAAAATAATAATCACTCCGGAGGGGAATTAACTGAGCTTCGTGTATGGTTTACATTATGTTGCATGTATCTGCTTTATTAACGTGGACTACTTTGGGTTTCGAAGTGTCCCAAGCAGCTAAAAAATGGAATAAAGGCAAACTTGGAGAAAATAAGAAAATGGTGACTTTTCCCCCTGATATCGGACGCTTAGGAGAAAAGTCAAATTATCCAATTTCCTTCGACACTTTGGGGGGAAATTCCCTAACATTAGTGTAAAGTACCCAGTCAGAACAAGCCACTACTGAGTACACAGATTCCCAAAAATCTGCTGCATCATTTATATGTGCTATTGTATCGCAACATTAATGTGTAGGCATTGGAAAAATCACGAAATGTTATTAACGACTTTTATCATAAACTTGTCATACGTTTAACGCAAGTGTTGCATGATGGGTGAGAGGCACAACTACCTTACGCCACGCAGGTAAGGCGTGTGATCTTCGAGTGCTCATGTTACATCACTTATCGTCTCCTCTGTTCTATAAGATGAATTTAGTAAAGTTGAAATTCTACAGTAAATAACTTTGTACTTGTAACAGTATATACGCAAATTGATTGTTATGAGGGTGTTTGTCATGTTTAAGCATTCACTAGCCACACAACTGAAAGACTTCTGGATGAAAATAATTCGTGAGAGAAGCAACATCGATAATACATTTCTTTTAAATCGTACGACAGCAAATTTGTATGCTAAAATGTCTATAGGCCGAAAAGAAAAAATCGATATAGCCATGATAGAATAATGATAAACAATAGTCAGATCATCAGAGACGTTGATGGCACTGTGAATGCGTTTCGAGATTCGGTCCCCGATTTGCCTAGGATCTTTAAGTATCTAGCGAACGTGTACCAAATTTCAATCAAATTTCATCGGTAATGGGTTTATTACCATCTAGGACCGAAAATCAATCTGCTAAGATCTCCTTAACTTTGGCTGGTCATTGATAATTTTGATTACTTGCACCCTACTCTGGACACTGTCCATCTGAAGAGGAATTAGGAACTTGGGATACATGAGTACAACAAGGAGACATAATTTAAATCTATGTGAACTTTGTCTATCGGATTATAACTCGATATTTCAGACGGCCACGGTCACGTGGTAAATGAATGACGCCCTTAAAACTTCCATGCGCTGCATTTTGCGGTTATCCACCCAAAAATGAAATCGAATCAGATTCTTCTGAACGGTTAGCTAATCATCGTTACTTCAAGGCTTTGCCGATGTCCTAGTACAGAGAAACACATGAAGGATTGTACTAGCAATCTTAGAAAAACGTAGTCTACTCTACATTTGCTTCAACATAAGATCACACAGGCTTACTGAATGTGACAGAGTTTAAAGGAGAGCACAAAAACAAGATTTAGACACTTAAAACAGATTGGTCCAAGTGAAACTATTTTACAGAATAATCTCTAACTTCACTGGATAGCTATCAGAAACGTTCTAAAACGTAGTGCAACTTCAGCCTTTGGTAAGTTAGGAGTTTAGCCATAAGGTACCCTATATGCTGAGGGAGAGCGGGCGACTAAGTGAGCACATAGAAAGTACTTACGCTTAGTAGAAATAATACAAGCATAAGACAAAGATAAAATGATAATCAAGACAAGAAGCTAGTACCGTAAGGCTTTGAAGGATTACAGAAATGTAGCTTGAAGAAAGCGCCGAGCATTAGATTATTTTAATGATGATGTCATAAAAGAACTACCTCAACATTGTAAATGAACATTTAAAACTAAAAATCGCTAACTGCTTGTACATGCTTTCTTTAATTCGCATTCTGCTTCTTCTTAGAAGTGTTCACTGCTAGTACTGACGCCACTTTTTCGGGCAGGACGTTCCATATAATGACTTACTTACTTACGCCTGTTATTCCCAGTAAGGCATTGGCCAACGACCAGTATTCTCCATCCTGCTCTGTCCCGGGCTTCTCTTTTCAGTCCTCTCCAATTTTTGTTCATCCTCCTCATGTATTTCTTCATTTCTCGGCGTCATGTGTTCCTTGGCCTTACTATTTCCCTCGATCTTGAGGGTTCCAAGTGAGGCTTTGTCTTGTGACTCAGTTCGGTGCTTTCCGCAATGTGTGTCCTATTCAGTTCCACCGCTTCTTCCTCCTCCACTGGAATCTGGTTCGTTGTTTCCACTCAGATATGTCAAGGTTTTAACGTCTTCCAAGGCATCTCTATCAAGAGTTGCTTGGTTCGCGCATGTTGTGTTGCATCGTAGAACCTTGCTTTCCTCTTTGTGTGTGTTGAGACCTGCTGCTTCGCTGGTCATCTTCTCTTGCATTTGTTGTTGCGTGTGCGATAGAAGAGCCAGATTATCTGAGAAGTCTGGATAGACCAGCTGCATCCTGGCTGTCCATTTGATACCGTGCTTCCCTCCAGACGTCGACGTCTTCATAATCCAGTCGATCACCAGGAGAAAGAGAAAGGGTGAGAGTAAGCAACCTTGCCTGACTCCGGTCTTCACCTCTAATATATCGGTGAGTTCCATCCAAGTGAATGTTTCAGAATGACCCGTTATGTTGCGATTTGATTGGTACACGATCGATTAGCTCCTCTTTTGGTTCTTACGTCCTCCATGGTCCTTATGGATTTTTCGCTGATGCAGATATGGTGGGTTCCGTTCTGTGTGATGTGATCCAATTAAACCCATGAGGATCTGTGTATGCGTTTGTGTGGAGATTTTGTGCCGCAAGTGACCAGTTTGTTGAAGACACTCAGGTTTACAAATCTCTCACCATTCTAGTTCCTTTCTCCCAATCCAGTCTTCCCATATTCAGTGTTGTCCAAGCCAACCTTGGTATGTAGGTGTCCTATCAGAATCGTAAAATGTTTTGATTAATATCTCCCGTCGATTGACTGGAGCCTCTCGTACAATTGATCTTTACGTCTACATTGCAGTCGTAGGTAGATGAAAAGTATTGGATGACATCGGTTGGAATGACTGCTTTCTTTGTTTTAAAGGATGCTTTATTGATTATGGGTCAATGAGATTCACATCCTATGTCTTTTTTGTTCTTTTTCAGACAGCATCAGTGCAACTCCTTGTGTGTGTGAGGCATTTTTCTTTGCATGGCCAGAGTATAACAGCAGCTCTCCTGAAGCTAGTCTTAGTTATCTAACCTGTCTCCAATGAGTTTCACTGATTACATTCAACTCCATGTTTCTTTTCACCTCTGCAGCAATCTGAAAAGTCTTCCTGTCTCCCACAATGTTCGAACACTACATGGACCTATGAGACTAGTTGCTGTGGTTGTGAGAACGGGCATCGGCCTAGTGACTTCCGAAGTTAGATTTCTACTGGATGGGATTGTAGTTACTCCACATAAACTTGAGTTCGCTCATACTTAATTTGATTAAGCCTTTCGATTAATTTATTTAACCAAGTCATTTGCAAGGTAACTAGTTACCCGTACCATTCGTTTTTATTATTGTCTGGTTTCTATGAGCTGGTACAACTGAAAATTGCTTACGCACATACGCTTACTCATCCTTTTCGCTTCACTGTTAATCTCTGTAGATTTATTTCGACAGTGGCTGTCCTAATTGTTTCCAATAGAAACACTCCTGTACGTTCCTCCTAGGTCCGGGTCCCGACCAAATCAAAAGGGCAAAATTCTAGGAGAAAACGTCTCTATATTATTATAAAATGGAAATACAAAGTCTTACGGAATTTGTGTTCCTTCCAGGGTTAAATTACTCCGCAGAGTATCCAACACAATAACTAGTAAGTGACACTAAGTCCAGCAGCCACCGCGTCCATCCAAAAATGTGGCGGTAGCCATATTATATCAAATTTAAACAATATATGTACAGTTCAGAAGCAAACACAAAAACTTCAATATAAGTACAAAATATAGAAAGAATAACAACATACAATGATAAAATCTCAAATTGGAATCAAATAAAGTACCAAAAATGTCAAGAGAAAAAGTCCATCATGTCATAGCAAAAATATGTAAACATGGAGGGATTTTCCAAAAACACAAAACATTCAAAAAGAATTCTACAATCTCTTAATATCCCCATGAACTCGCATGACTTGCCTCGCTTGCTTTTGATCTTGTCAATCATTCGTCGCTTTTATTCATGTGTGCATGTCTATTTTGCTTGTCACATGCCTGTCTAATTTTTTGTCTGACTATGTATTCATAGTCATGCTCTATCTTTTGGAGTTGGCTCAATAGCCTTCTCCAATTCACGTCACTTCATTCGTTTTATTCACTGCCTCTCCGCTTCGCTTTGTGGTGTGTCCCGAATAAAGGTATTCAACACTACGACTTCACCGTCAGACGCTAGTTAGTAACGATTGTCTGGACGAGTTAATTACCGAGCTTAAGAACACCCAGTAAATAGACACACTACAGGATCAACAACCCCATGCCGAACCCTCCTTCTTTGTTTGGTATTGTTGTCAGGAGTAGCCCCAAATGGGCTGCAAGCTGAGTTTTTAAATGATTAGTCGATGAGAAATACAGAATCCCTTTTTTAATTTTATTCGAGTGAAGTTTTTCGAACCTGCTTTGTATGGCCTCGGAGATGATTAGTTCTGGAGGGAGCAAAAAAAATAAGACATGGTAACACTTAAATCGCTATTGGAGATACTGAATACGTGTATGAGTTCACCTTGCATTATACAATAAGGCGAGAGGGTTTGGGCGTTTTAAATGCTCATCGTAGGAATGTTTGGAAATACTCGTCACTAACTTAGTTCCCATACACTGAACACGCTCGACCGTGAGTTTTCACATGGATGAGATATAAAACTGGAGACATATCTTCGTCGAAGTCTTTGAATGTTCGGCAAAGTGACCATAACACCCAAAACCTTTAGAGTCTGTTGTATTTGGGTGCTCATTTATCCTGAGGTTCTGACTTGCCATTATTCATAAGTCTTTTTTGAGTGTCGATTAGTACGCCTTACTTGTTCTCGCCAACTATGTATACGTGTTCAGATTCCTGTGACAAATCAGTTACATTGGTAGAACAGAAAGATGGGCGTAATTCCGAAACAACAGACGCATTTCAAAAGGTCTAAGTTTATGTGGACTAGAAGCATTCAAAAATGGGATCTTCAGGCATCATCTCCATATAGGAGATCAAGTGAACATACTTGTCTTTCATGGTGACTAATAAGCAAGCTAGTCCTCATGTTCGAAAATTTAGTGAACATGTAGTCATCAATCGTTCGAAACCGAAATCAGATGCTCAAAAAAGAAAGTGATAAATCTTCCCTTACCATGGTAGCATCATATCCATTCTATTGTGTAATCATTTACTTCAAGTCTTCCTCATCCAGTGATGAAAGCAATCTCAATGACCTTGGATCCCCAATTTCTGTTTTACTAGACCGAATGCTACTGATACTATTATGTAATATTTTGACCTCGGTTAATTTATTACTCAACCATCAAAAGTTGGTAATTCGATACTCCGGAACATTTCCTAACGCACCTTGCGGATCTGCAACATAATTTTAAAAACTTTTTAATCTTATTGAAAACCTCCCAGCACTGGTAATCATCTCCGTATTTATAAGCATGTCAACCTGCATGATAATTTTGATTTGAAGATATTTTATGTTGTGAGATTACGAGAATCTACTATATAAGTTGATTTTATGTTATTAAGCATCAATTTTTCTGTTTGCTTTTATCAGAATCAATAAACATGATTTGCTCAAAACGCCTGAGCGATTAGGGATTTCGCTCATCGCGGTATAATGGGTTTCACTCAAAGTTAGTTGAGACTGAAAAAAGGATTTTGGCTTATAATAAACCTTTCCAAACTATACGTTAAGTCTATAGGGTTGTTACGGAAAAATGACAGACCAAAGAGAATTTCGGTCGCACTTCCTCCAAGGTTTTCTGAAGGCTTCCCGCATTAGCACAGGGGTGCAACTTTTAATTCGAATCCCATAGTGGTAGAGATAGTAAAAGTATTAGCAGTAATGGAGATTAGGGTTCGGAGATATGATTCGAGAAGTATATTTCAGGGATATAACTCAAGAAACATAATGATAGAGTTGATAAGGAATTCAGGTTAGAATTTCAGACAACACAAAGAGTGGATGCGCCTGAGCCATGTCGTTTCAGGTCTCTAATTATCGTCTACTAGCGTCATCTAGCAAGCCACAACCGGTTCGTCTGAACGTGTATCTTTGTTTTTGAACCTTCGTAGTGTGAATATCTGGTCTTTACATCCATTTCTAGGTCAAAAAGCATCCTGGTCATCTCGAATCTGCTCTTCACGAGCACTGGTTTGGTGTTGGATTATTGAGGCCAATATTTTTGACACCTTGGTAGTTTAGAGCCAGGTGGGATGAGTTTTAGAGCATCTATCCTTTTAGTGGATGCCGTTGTGATCCATGGCTTTTTCCTAGCCTTATGGTTTACCTTACTAGCATATATCATTGCTGTTTCCACAGCTTTTTGAATATCATTATAGGCTGCCCCCGGATAGGAGTCACTTACACGGCCGCCTAACTGTTTTTGTAGTTGTTTCTGAAATATATTGTTTGCTTTAACCTTAGGCAGAACCCCAGTAGGTTTTCTTGCGGTGTCTTTACTACGTCCAGTAAGCTTAAAACAAATACGCGCTCGCACTAGGGCATGATCTGAAACTAAACATGTGCCTCAGAACGAGCGACAGTCCTCTATGGAACCTCTCCATCGATGGCAGATGTGATTTAGTTTGATCCAACGTTGAGACGACTTTGGGGGTCGCCAGGTCAAAAGATATTTTTCCTTATGCTTAAAGTTAGTGTTTGCTAGAAATAGGCGGTTATCTGAGCTTAACTGTGTCTTTCCTTTTTATTAAGTCTATTTACTTGAGCAGTAAAGTCACTAGCCATTATTACTATATCAGAGTGCTCAGCCTTTTAGAGGAGGTGCAGAGGCTTACTGCAAACCTCATATTTCACCTCGTCTGAACTGCAGTCAGTGGGAGAGCAGGCGGATACGACGAAAGGGCAACGGCGGATTTCCTTCCCTCAAGGAGTTCGTACCATCCCTTTCAATCGGACAGCGCATAAGCGACTGTCTACCGGAATTCAGTCTATGAGAGCTAGGAGGCTACAACAGGGCTTCTAGATACACGAAGAGTAAATCAAGCTAGTTTCTTTTTTCGACGCCGCTTTTACACTGTATGCGCCTTTCGGAGACGCAGCGTACATCAATGGTGCGAAATTCCTTGCTTGGGAATCTCGTTGTTCTATTCGACACAATGTCTGGACCTCAAAGGCAGAATCGCTGTAGACGCTGGTTGCCCAAGGGAAACACCTTACTGCTTTAACACCACTCTACAGTCAGCAGAGCTCTTATAGCTGATTTTAGTCTCATTGTGTTCCAACAGACCTGCCCGGCATGGTAGGACCTACCGGAATATATGTTCCAGCCAACGTATATCGGTTGGGTCATCACGATAGGAAAGCCTGATCACAACGTCAAGGTAGCAGCTACGTTCGGAGAGAATGTCTTTCGCTGCCTTCGGAACCGTGTCATGCGCTCCACTATAGTCACTTTTTGAAAATAACAGTTGTGTCTCTCAACGTATGCATGAAGTCCTGGATCTGCGGCAACGGAGGACTACGGTTGTTGTTTTCTTAGAGTACTTGATAATCATTCTTTAGATGCCGATCATCGCCTAATAATTATATATAAATATATATTTAAACTAAAAGTTAGTGAAATGAGCAACATATTTGAGACATTATGTGAACAAGTAACTCGTAATTTTTCACTCTGTATATTGGGCGTAAGAACGCTGCTACTAAATATAAAAATTTATTAACAAGAGTTTAATTTCTGTACACAAACACAAGATTTGACGTCACTAAATTATACCATCGATGGCTCACTGATCGGCATCTTTACAGAAGAAGAAATCATTGGATTAGAATTTCGCTTGCTCATAACGAGTACCTGCAGAATAAAACAAGAAGCATAGGATATACTAAAGACTGGAAAATTGCTATTACGACGGAAATAAAAAACATAACATACAGAACCGCTTTATGCACCTGATCTATATCGATATGTAAGCGAACAAAATTGTTTCCAAGTAGATCATCATCAGGCTTTACACTAATACAAATGAATATATATATATGAAAATGTTAAACCAATCAAGGCAATTTGAGTTAGTTATCACTGAAATAGAATATGTCACTACACATGATAGATAGAAGTACAAGTTGATAGTAGGAAGACAGGTGTATTAACAGTAGTAAGGAAAACGAAATACGATAAGAATGGTTCAGAATTGGAGATATTAAGTCAAACGTGCATAAATAGACTTAAAATAACCATTACAAAACATTAAAACCATTGCGTCATAAGAAGTGTGCACATAATTAGATAGTGAAGAATATAAACGGGAAGAGGCAGACATTTACAAACAAATGCAGGACGCGAAAGTGTTGCTATAACGGGCGTACTGCCAGGCAACATAATCAACGAATAAGTGAGCATCTCCCATCATGGTTTATGAAAATTCTATCTCGGCACATCTGGTTGATAGCGCTCATATTGTAGATAAATCTGAATCATTGCGAGTGATCTATCTTATACCTCAATCATTTCCAAACGGAGTTCAATCCTGTCTCCTACATAAAGCAGAAGCCATAGGAATCAGTGGTTTGAATCTTCCATTGATGTAAAGGACTGCAAACGATCAATCTTTTTCGGCATATTGGCAGCGTATGCTGATCGCCTCGATATCGTTGTTAATTCATAAACATGGTAGACAGAAATATTGGTTAGCAATGGAATCCAGGACGTATAGAAAAGTAAAATTTAAAACTGAACACCTAAACACTTATAGAAACAGCTGGAAATGTATCAGGAATGATGCTAATGTTACATACATAATTAATTTTTTAAAGGAAACAGCGGTAAATCATGACAGTGTTAGGATATTTATCCGATATACTAAGAGAATTATTGGCCAATTCCTATGGGTTAATTCCTGTTGGTCGTCCTAACTATCGATGTCACATACTTCGATGTTGTTTTCTACTCGACCTAACTGTATAAATATGTATTATTTGTAAAGTTTCATGACCCGGATCCCTAGTCCACGGTCCTGATTCTTTTCTTGACTCGGACCTCGTACTTTCTTGATGCTCGTAGAATACATGTTCTACTTCATATCAAGTCTTATTCTTTTACTCAATGGGGGCTTGGGACGATCGGATTGAAGTAGCTTGTCGTGTCGCTGGATCCCCGCTCTCGTGTTCCGACTAAGGTAAACTCGTAAAAGTTCAAGTGTATCAATTGACGTGTTGATATGCAATCATAACAGACGGTATAATTACAGTTCCTAATCAAAGTCGTGCTTTTTCCCATATTATTTGTTACTCAAGATTAATCCGAATATATGTTACCAACAAAAAAAGTTAAAAAATATGGACCACCCAAAACTTTGACTTTTAACCTTGATTTCTTCTTCATTTAATGTTTCACGTATCAAAGTGATGGATGAAGTGTAACAGTATTTGAAACAAGGGAAAATTGTCGCCACCTGTATTGATTAAAAACAGAACATCAGAATAAGTGTTTATTAATAAAGATTACAAAAAAGAGGAGTTTCAGGAACTCAGGACCATCAAAGGCTTCTTCAGAAAAAAAAGGGGGATTACAATGAGAATCATTCAGTGCTATACTCACCGACGATCACAATGAAGACATTAAATATCAATTCTGAGAGAGGCTGCAGTCGATCATCGAGAAATACCCAGCAAAGGATTTGACTATTTTGATGGGAGACCTAAAAACCAAGGTTGGAATGGACAACACTGAATGTAAAGACATCATGGAACGATATCGACTGGGAGAAAGGAACGAAAGGAGCGAAATTGTCACAGGTGAAACCATATTCCCACACAAGCACATGGGTTTCACTGAATCACACTACACAAAACCGAATCGACTACTTCTTCATCAATAAAAAATCTGAAGTACCATGGAGGACGTAAGAACAAAGAGAGGAGCTGACATATCTTCGGATCATCACTTAGTAGTGGACAAGATGAAACCAAAATCGAAGAGGTACTGGAAAATAGCATCACAAAAGTTTAACGCGGCATTTCTTAGTGATACTGGCACACTCAACGAATTCAAGATGGCTCTTAGCACAAAGGATTAGGAGAAGGAAACATGGGTTACCCATACAATATAACAAAGAAGCTCTCTAGAAGGTATAGTAAATTAGGTCGGCCAGTAAAGAACGAGGAAGGTGAACCGATCACCGACATTCAAGGATAGCGAAACAGGTAGGTAGATCACTTTGAAGAACACTTGAATCGACAAGCCTCACTGAAACCACTTAACATCGAAGCAGCACCTACGGACTTCCCGATTGATGTTGATCCACCACCAATCAAATAAGCCAGCAGGAATATCAGACAAATCAGGAGTAGCAAAGCAAGAGGACCAGGAAACATATAAACTGCGGCATCGGAAGAGAACAGCAGTAACTGTAAAGATAATGCTCTCTTCAGCAAGATTTGGGAGAAAGAACGAGTACTAGCAAACCAGGAAGAAGGAAATCTCATCAAGATGCCAAAGAAAGGTCAAAGGAAAAAAGATATACTAAAGAACGTGCCTCGCCAAGAATCGGAAACTAACATGAGAAAAATGAACAGTAATTGGAAAGAACTAGAAAGGAAGGCCCAAGAAAGAGTTGGTTGAAGAATGCTTTTCAGTGGCCTATGCTCCATTAGGCGTAACAGGTTTAAGTAATTGAGAAGATAAACATTGAGTATTCTGTACTCTATTTGGAGTCAATCGAGGATTTTAGCTTCATGAATCGGATTCTTAAATATCTTAAATATATTTGAAATGCCTGATGATTTCATCATATAATCTATAAGGTGTTAGGAGGTATCTGTAATCGATCACCAAAGTTCTGGGGAAGCCGAAAAATACCTGAAATTATACATACTTGATCAATTTTAATGAAGAATTCCTAAGAACATTTAAAAGCTAACTCATTTGATACCTTTTCTTTGATGATTTTGTCATTAATAAGTTACTAATATAATTATTTTTTCTAAACGTT
>OX103979.1:17984159-18151002 GCA_944470395.2 Schistosoma turkestanicum
GTACTAGTTAACCGCGTAGAAATTCGAGTCGAGGACTATGAACACGTCTACTAACCAATTACTTTCGGGTCTCATGCGTAATCCCGTCGTGAATTAATAAGAAACAAGGCTGGGATTATCTAGATGAAATACTCACATTTGCTGGCGATTTCGTGGTAGCGGAAGACTACCGAAATCGTGCAAGAGAAAATGGGTGAAAGGTATAGAGCAACGGAAGCAAGATGGCGACGGTGCAGAAGGAAAGTGTGGTACAAATGGACAAATAAACAAAATGTTCGGTAAAACGTCCACTGGTACAATTGGTTATCATTATGATTATTTCTGTCTAACCAGTCATGTTTTCCTCGTAAAAGTGAAATCACTACAACCATTCACTAAAACAAACTTCGGTGACTATTTATGTAAGAACGAATAAATCAAAGAGCAAAACGGAGAGATTCAGTAAATATCGTTTCCCATATCTTATCGTTCGTCACGTATCAAAACGTCAAACAGTATACTAGCCTATTCGTACACACCCAGAAACTTTGAGATATTAGGAAAATCCATACATCTAAGAATGAATTGCATGATGTTCAGACTTGCGACAGTGTTATTCAGGTGATTGTTAGTTTCTTACACAAATACACTTCAATCATCATCTGAAATTGATCAATGTTATGAATTCTAGTCAGTCATATTGACGAAATTCTATAAACTAGGGTAATGGAGCTAAAGTAATCAATAATATCAAATAGTGTCAATCAAATGTACTGCAATCCATTTTCTAAATGGATTGTAATATTTATTTCAATCAACCAAGTTTAATCATTAGATTCTTCGTTTAATATATCGCATAACTTGTAACTAATGACTATACAAACTTGGGAACCGTTAATTTTACAATTTGCAAATAACAAAGTTTATGATACTAGACATAACATCATTACGGCCAAAATAAGGCATCTAGTTTGTTTATACTAAACCAATATATATGTGATGAATCAATACGTGTTCAAAGTCTCAGAAACAAATTATTATTTTGGATAATGTGTCGAGAGTTTTAATTTCCTGACCACGGTAACTTGTCTACTGCTTTTACCATACTAGTATATTCCCTGTGTTTATTTAATCAATTCTTTTTAGTTAATAATAGCTACTGAAGAAGTATTTTATGATTTATTACTTTGAATACAAGCGATTGTTTAAATAAATTAATTGATAACTAACTAGTCAGGAAATCAACTTAAAAGTAGTAGCATTAATTCATTTCTATTGTAAAAAGTCTTATCACCTACCAACACTGTAACACACACACTGAGTACAGTGTCGAAATAAATTAACACGGTACAATGACAGTAATAAAAAAGTATCGAATTCGATGAACATAAATTATGCTACAGTGAATCCTTAATTCATTCAAATAATTATCTGACTATGCAAAAATATAAAAATGAATAAGAGTGGTAATTATTGCCTAAAAGTAAAAGACTAGTTTTCCAAATAATCATTTAAAAATGAGGGTAAGTGAAACAAGATTGAGAGAAAACATACACTTAGAAAGTCTTCAGATCTTAGTGAATCCTCCTCTGTCTTCGTTGAAAAAAAAACTTATTTCTCGATTACACAGAAGTCTGAAACCTTTGAAGTTCTTGTTGTCACTGACAGTTCATGTATTGATACTAAACTATGTATAACAGAAGAACAATCAGTAGTCCTTGTAGTGTATTTATAGGTATATATTCTGAAGGATATGTGATATGAGTAAGTCAGTTAATAGATTTACTTGTTACCTAACCGAATGTACACAAGATTTTCATGTCATTAAACCACCAAAAGTAATTAACAAACAGACGAAATGATATTTAATGGTTTTTTAATCAAATGACCAGTGTTACACACATAATAGTGTTGTTGATACTTTTTTTTCTTATTTATTTTTCAATATTTGTAAATACTGATAAAGATGAAATATAATATGTTTCCTAATTGTTGCTAAACCTTTATGATAACTACAAATAATTAAACTCCTCCATGATTACTAGTATAGTCTACAGACAGTTGAGAATATTTCATGAAAGAAACTCCAACAAGACTATTGGTTGGATCATGCACTCTGTTATTTTAACTACTGAGATTTTCATAAACATAATTCACATCTTACATTTCTTTAATATAATCAGTAGATATTATTTTATAAAATTATTGTGTCAATTTATGATTGTATTTCAATTAGATAATATGTTTTTGATTAAAACTTGTTGAATATATATTGTACATTTATAGTCAAATATGTAACATTCAACAACCAAAATTTTTATTTGTTTACTCTTTAATGGCGAAAATAAATAAAATAAAATGATAAACAAAAGGCTTTACCGGGTATATTTTCCGCTAGTTATTGTTTATTCACATTTTAATTCTGTCATCCGAACTAGTTGTGTACAACAACTTTTTAATTTAAATTTTGTTAATAAAACTATCTGTGTTCATAATTTTATTTTGACAGGAGCATTATGGACTAAGTACAATGTCTCAGTATAACGCCAAGACTAGGTAGCCTCAGTTACATTGAGGAATGACTAGATCGAAGATGTAGTGTGCGTAAGATCCAGTTTTTGAAGGTTTCATTTGTAAAAATCCATCCATCTACACATTTGTAATTTGTTCTTATTAATCACTTCTGTTGTACATTTTGTTAATCTGTTCGATTCCATTTTGAGATGATAATATTTGTAATTTATTATAGTTTCTATTTCTTTTGTCTTCACTGAGTTTCTATGTTTCTTTCTGAACTGCATTTATGTAGTTTAAGCTGATACTTAGTCACGGCGACAGCCATATTGATTTGCGCCTCCTTTGATTGAGTTGCTTATGCCTTTTTATTGTGAATTGAAGCACTCTTCCAGAATAGGAAACACTCTGTGTTATAAAACGACCAAATATTGTCTTTCGAACGAATCAGATCTATCCAGAAAGGACTGAATAACATTTATTTGTTTTTGTTGATGTGACCAATTGAACAATTGTTGATGGAATAACTGAGTGGTAATATTTATTTAGGTAATGATGCACATTTACATTTATAATGAATATTATAACCGTCACTTACCCAATCACTTGTTTTGGTTTCAACTGGGCAATAGCGCTCATCTAAGCTACCTAGATAGTTATTCTTCAGTCCAAACCTCAGTTTAGATTCTATAGTGTCTACTACATATGTTAAGCCTACATGGTTTGTACCAACCTTTGGACAAATTAATGAATTCAATCTTCTCGAGTTACTACTATTCACAAGTCTTTCGACCTTGTCAATTATTTGTTTATGACCTTGTTTGTTTTTATTTCAGTGTGTCTATCCAACGCTTACTTTGCTTATCATACGTCTAGCTGATTTTTGTCTGACAATGAATACTTAGTCATGCCTTGTCACATGACGTCGGCCCACTTGCATTTTTCACTCCACTTTGATTTTATGCTTCGCTTTATTATCTGTCTACTTAGGCAAGTGTTAGAAATAAATTCATCCATAAAACTTTATTAGGCTTTTAATTACCGTGGTTTTATAAACGGGATCTGCCGAAGAATAATATACGGAAACAGGATGACAGTTTTAATTCCAGGTCACTAGAAAGTTAAAGTGGCAGATCATACAAGATCGAGTAATAAGCAAGCCGTGTCAGGAATAGGTAATAAGTTTTTCACTAGCCAAATTGTTGAAAAGTTTATCACAAATAATTCTTCCCATTATCCTAGAAATAACTGGAATAAAATTTATGAGCCGATAATTGTTCATGTCATTCTTATCTCCAGATTTGTAACTCAATATGACCTATAGAGTTTACCATCAGTTAGGATAGGTTTCTGTTTTCAAAAAGAAAGACAGAAAACAGTGTCAGAAGTAGTCGTGGAATATCAAATTCACCATATTTGTTAAGAATAAATAAAATCTCATATACTCCACAACTGTTTGAGACTGTTGGAGATTCTAGACACCAGAAAATAATTTTGTAATTTGTTTTTGGAAATTTACATTTTTTTAGTTTTCGCGCCAAAAGGGTTTTTTATTACCTTCAGCTTGTGTTTCCCACCTAAAAGAACCGTAAACCTCATTGATTAGTTTCCTTCTACAGTAGGCTAGTCTGTAATTCTTCTAAACATGCTTATTGCACTGTAAAGATTACGCCTGAATTGAACGCTTGGTAATTCATTGTATCAGTGTATCAATGGAATCCACAAGGTATCAATATCAAAGGACCGGATCAGATTATACAGAATTTCTCAATCAACATGTTTCTAATTCCTTTTATTGACTGGATTTTCGTGTGAGATGGTTATAGGAGGGGCAGATAGAAAGAACAATTACTATTTGATGATCACTGCTTATGGATTGACTGTAAACGTGTATGGGATAACTCTATAATTTTCACACTGATTACTGTTACATTGAAAATATCCATTGAACGAATGTTTTACCGCTTGTTTATCTACATTTAGTATTTCGACAAATTCAAGTTGCTTTTGTGAAATGTTATGATTGTTAGTCATTTCCCAATAATAAAATCTATTCATTTCTATTATTTTAGTGTTAGAAATGTTATTTTTCAGAAAAAAAATTATTTATTAACAACATTTTATGATGTAAAAATTATACAATTTGAAATATTCAATCAAAATGTAACAAAACATAAATTATTTTGTTACGTCACTGTTTCACTGTCTACTGTAATTGTAATAAGGTTTAGTATGGATTACCTCCTACTCGAATAATCTCATATCAATTGAACATTTACTAAAAATATTAATTCAATTCAATTTAGTGATTGAATACCAACCAAAAATGATAAATTGAAATTATAGACAGACGAGTATTGATATGTGACGAAAACATAAGAAGAATGAATTGAAAGTATTATTTTTTAAATGACTGACATTATCACGCAACTATTTGAACTAACTGAATGGAATTTCGCTTTCATCCTCCTAACTAAGTCGACTAGAGTTTATATTCTTTAGGAATATTTTTTATAGTTCTAAATAAAAATTATAATCGCTTCATGATGAAAATAATACTCACTTTCTTAAATAATATACAACATGGACAAACATGAACAGTTGAGAATGCAATGGAAAGTTGTATACATTTGTTCGTGGTATAGGTTAGTTAGATCATTGAAATCAATCATATTAAGAAATATGAATATGTAAATGTAAATAATCTTTTTCTCAATACATTTTAATAAATTAGTCAAAGTCAACAAGCTATTTAATCAACTGATTTGTTTCACTTTGATGTTTGCTAATTATTTTTTTGACACGACGAAGTGTATGTACATCAGTTCTCTTAAAATGAACATTACTGAAGGTTTTTTTGATCCTATATGTATGGTTTTTCCAATTAAGAAATCGATATGTAATTATGTTAATGCATAACATTGTTGATTTATCTTATGGACCATTACGAAAAAGGAAACCACTTAAACATAACGATTCACAAAGAAGGATTCATATCGATTAGGCATAAATATTATAAAACCAATAAATCATTAAATCTTATTATAATTACTGATCTGTCCCAAGGAAAAAAAAATAGTTGATTTCAACATCATCAAATCTTTGAGTGAATTATTGTTAAAAACAGAAAAGTTGGGATGAAATTTACAATACTATTGTTTATTATTATACTTGCATAAATAAACAGAAATCCGACCAAAACTATGTTAATTACAAAACAAGCCGATTTGCAGTTTTTTACAAAAAGCATATAGAACCTTGTGATAGAAAACCATGAACTCAAGCTTTGTGTCTTTCTATAGTTAAGCGTAAAAAGAGTCTTTAAAACCATGAATGCTCCCCGTACGATTCATTCCTATGTTGTTCACTTTACATTTACCTCAGTCGCTTTGTTGTGTGGTAAAAGAAAAGTTTCAAGTCTCACCAAACAAACTGGTCAAAGCAGTGATTGGTTATTTAAAATGATGAATATTTTCAATGACGTATCATTATAGAGTTATCATTCTAACACACTTATAAACAGAATATGTTGCAAGTCGTGTCACTGAAATATTTAGATAAAAATTAGTTTAGAATTTAAATGAAAAATTTTAGCTCTCTTTAGAACTGATTTCTCATCAGCCTCAGATTACCCAAAGTTACATTAATTATTTGCTTGACTTATTTCCATTATTAAATTAGTCAGAGGAACTGTGGTGCGCGCTACTTGTAAGTAGTAGTAGTTGTAAAAACGTAATGTCTGGCAACAGAAGATGGGAGAAGATCAAGAAAAGAAGAGTGGGAACACAATGGAATTTGTATGAAACGCATGAATAGTGAAACGTCAGACAATGGATTGATGTTTTGCAAATTAACGGTTTACGATATGGTTTTCCTATTTTACCAATTAACTCTGTAATCTGCGATATATATTCGATTTGGTTACCCTCACCTGTGTTCTCCTTCACTACAGAACTTTCGTTATGGTGGTGTTTGGTTCTCTGGGATGGATGTTTTGGTCGTAGAGCTTTCATTGTTCTTCTGAACAACGTCATCAGCACAAACTTCAGATAGAAGTGAAGCATTCGAATTTCTCGATGTCTGACCTGTAGTTTGTTCTGCTAACCTCGATCTTGATTGGTTTCTGTTGACCTTAAATCTGTCGTTATTTTTATATTTCCTATCACCAGTATTCATACTATGAATTTGCACTTTCACCTATTATGTGTAGCTATGTAATCGATTTTCGGCGGACTATGTTCCATTGAGGGTAACAGGCGAAAGTAAGTAAGTATGTAATCGATTTCTTATGATCATCGACTTATAAATTGCCTTAATTCGTGATTGTTTCCATAAAAATATTCACGTTATATATTCGACTAAAGCTTCATGCCGATTTAACTCAAAAACAATATCGTTCAGTTATATGTGTTGTTCAAGTAAATTTGTTGCATAGATTATTGACCGTTTAAGACGTGATGTGATTCAAAAACAGATAAATCCATGAAATGATAAGATATAAAACACTGTGGATTATTTACCTTTCGTATAAATTTTTTTCAAAACAACTGATTCAGTTTTTTTTTTAATAATGTACTGCTTTTTACTGTATTTAGTAATATCTAACGCTACCCCTAAAATCCATATTTTCTGGTATCAGCGACAAGTATATTCACTTGTTATCAGTTTTCCATTTGTCAAAAACATGATTTTACAATAAATTGACAGTTTATGTTTTTAACTGTGATGTTGTAGTGAATGAGAACTCAGGTGGGGGCAACCGAATTGTATTTAACGAAAATTACAGAGTTAGTCAGTAAAATCGGAAAACCATATCGTAAATCGTTCATTTGCAAAAGATCAGTTCATCCTATGGAACTGGACTGTTCCTGTTGCCAAACATCAATCCATTGTCACTCTTCATGCGTTTCATACAAATTCCATTGTTTTCTGACTCTTCCTTTCTTGATCTTCCCCCCATATTATGCTACCAGACTTTACGTTGACACTCACGCTATATACTACTTATAAGTAGTTCGCACCACAGCACCACACTCGTCCCCCCTTTTAATAAGCTGTCGTCGCAGTCTTTCTGATCTCCGTACAGCCGTCTTCTTCATCAGTGTTTGTGGCTCGCCCTCTTGGCACACTTGGAACCACCTTTGGAGTTCACTGGCATTCACGCGTTTCTGTTTGTTTCCTTTCTGGATCGTATACACTGCGCCGCGCCTCTCGGTGACGACGTACGGTCCCTCCCACTTCGGGATCAGCTTACCTGACCCTGGCCCTCTTCCTGTGGTATATTTCCGTTCTCTACACTTCACCTGATCTCCCACTTCAAACAATCTCCAGTTCTTTCTCTCCTGTTCTGACTTTTCCATGTCTGATGTTTGTTTCTCTCTCACATTCCTGATTGCTTGTCTCCGCTCTGTTCTCAATCTTGTTGTATTCCATCTCTGTTGTTGCGGCCAGGTTTTATCATGCGTTGGTAGTCTCGGCCGTCTGCCGTACATCAGCTGGAACGGTGACTTCCTGGTTGTTCCCTGTGCCGAGGCACGATGTGCCAGCAAGATTAATGGTAATTCTTTCTCCCAGTCACCCCCTTTAGATGCTAGCCATTCCTTTAGCGTTCGGTTATTCCTTTCCGTTAACCCATTCGTCTGTGGATGATACGGCGTTGTTCGTACTCTCTTGATACCTAACTGCTTTAGACGGGACTTGAACTCATCACTCTCGAAACAGGGACCTTGATCGGTTAATATTATCTTTGGTATCCCATGGTCCGCCACAATGTGCCGCATTACCGCTTCCGTCACCGTCCTTGCACGTTGGTCCGCCATCGGCACGGCATTTACCCATCGTGTGGCATGCTCAGTCATCACCAGCAGGTACTGGTTACCACTTGTCGTCTGCGGGAACGGTCCCATAACATCTACTGACCACAAATCACCAACTGCTGTTACTGGAATTGACTGCAATGGCGGTCGTATGCATCGATCTCCTTTCATTAGTTGACACCGCTGGCACGCTAATACATATCGTGCAACATCGTCTCTCATACCTGGCCAGTACGCACTTTGTCGCAGCAAATCAGTTGTCCGTGCAATACCTGTATGCGCTACCTGGTGACATTCACGAATCATCTCCTGGCGCAGATCTTTTGGGATTATTGCTACCCAATTCTCGTCATCATCCCGCCAGGTCAAGGCTCCGTATCCGTTCACTCTCAGTCTCTCCTTCTGCCTCAGCAACACTGTTAATTCTTTATCTGTTCTACTCTTGTCAACATCTTCTCCCTCTTTTATCACTCTGATTACCTCCCGAAGGTTAGGGTCGGCTTTCTGATGTCGGACGAGTTCTAGGGGGTCTCCCTCTAGGCCGTTAACTGCACACGCTATCTCTGGAAGTTCGGCTTCGGTGTCCGGTCTTGACAGATAATCTGCTATTACATTTTCCTCCCCTGGCACATGCCCGATGCTGAAATCATACTCCTGCAGACGTAGCATCCATCGAGCCAACTTCCCCCGAGGGTCTTTTGCTGTTTTCAACCATTGTAGGGGCTTATGATCCGTCTCGATGTGAAATCGTCTACCTAAAAGGTACGGTCTCCATTTCTCTACTGCCCACACGATTGCTAGGCATTCCTTCTCGATCGTTGAATACTTCTGTTCGGCGGGTGTGAGAACGCGACTTGCGTATTCCACCACTCTATCAGCCTGACTCAATACCGCACCTATACCATGATCACTTGCATCTGTGGCCACTGTAAACAGTTTACCGGGTTCAGGCAGTCGCAGCGTCATCTGACGATCGTCTAGCATGTTTTTGATTCGGTTGAACGTTTGTTCGGCAGCCTCAGTCCATGTAAACTTGGTGTTGCTCAGCAACTTATATAAGGGCGCTGCTATTTCGCTGAAATTCTTGACAAACCGACTATAGAACGCCGCTCTTCCCAGGAACTGTCTCAACTTCCTTTTCGAATTAGGTACTGCAATATTTTTTATGGTAAGAATTTTCTCTGGTAATGGCTTTATTTCTCCGTTTCCCACTTTATGTCCCAACAATATGACGCTGTTTTTCGCTATCTGCGACTTTTCCTTATTAATTCGAAGCCCAAATTCGTCAATTCGCTTTAAGACCGCTTCCACATGCTTGACGTGATCTGTTTCCGTCAGGCTGTATACAACTACATCGTCGCCATATACCTTAACATTATCTAGATTCTTAAGCAGCAGCGTCATCAATCTTCTGAACGTGAACGGTGCACCAGCCAACCCGAACGGCATTCTTTTAAATTGATACTGTTTATCCCGTATAGTAAATGCTGTCTTGTTGCGATCGCTATCTTTTATAGGTAGTTGCCAATAACCTGACCGTAAATCCAGCACTGTAAACACCGTGGCATTCTGTAATCGATCTAATGTTTCTACTACTGTTGGCATTGCGCACGGTTTCAGGTCTGTTATATTATTCAGTTCTCTAAAGTCGACGCAAAATCTATACTTTCCATTGGGTTTCTTTACCAAGAGTACCGGTGAGCTATACGGGCTGTCTGCTTCCTCAATTATACCTTCCTTCAACATTTCCTGGACCTGTCGATTTACCTCGGCCTCTAAATGTACTGGGACACGACGTGTTGTAAATATATTTACTCGGTCGTTCTTTATAGGAATTTCATGCTTTACTTTGTCACAAAATCCATACGGCTCCCCATCTCCAGTGAACAGTTTCGCATACTTTGCGCATAACTCGTTAACGTTAGGTTTCTTGGTCGAGACGTCCGTTGCCATCCTTATTTCAGCCACTTCGCTACTTTCATGTATTGGCAATGAACCGTACTTTGTGACCATTTTCCCGCTTCTCAAGTCAATTATTGCTTTTACCTCTCTTAGGAAATCTGCTCCTAATATCGGTCTCGATAAGCTTGTGGTTACCACGAACGGAAAATTTATCTCAGCTCCACTCATTTTTACAATACTGTTAGATACCCCCAACACCTCTAGCATATGCCCTCCTATGGTGTGGACAGCTAATGTACATGGTTTAATTGTCTTACATTGCTCTTTGCTTATTGACGATATAGCTGCCCCTGTATCAATCAAACACACTAACTCCCGTTCATTTATGTACACTCTGGCATAAATTGCCCCTCTATCTACTAGTGCAAGAACCTCCCAATTCCTAGGGTGGAAAGAAAACACGTTATAATGTTTAAAATATCGTCGTCGTCGTCTTCTTGGACAGTTTATCTTCCAATGTCCTGCCTCTCCACAAGCGTAACATTTATCGTTCCTTTTATGATTTACTCGTAATGCTGCTATCTCACGCTCTAACTCCTCAATCTTCTTCTCGAAAGTATTTATCTCCTGCTTTTCGCACCCGACCGGAGCTACTGTTCGTGTCATCAGCTGACGAGTCACCTTCGCCAGTTCGCCGATGTCCATAGGTTGTGCTGCATTTACTAATCTCAGCTGCTGGGACACAGCGGCAGGCACACTCTCAATAAATTGCGACGCCAACAATTGTGCCTCCGACTCCTCATCGATATTCGGCAACGCACGGCGCAGCAACCTTTTGAGTTCCGCAGCGAGCACCAGCGGGTCGCCATCAGCCGACAGCCTCGCCAACCGAAACTTCCGCGACCCCTCCTCCCTGTCCACCGGGCTGTCGAACTCAGTCATCAGCCGCTCAACGACCGCCTCCCATGGCGTCTTCCCGCCAGCACCGTCCAAGCCGTCATATACGGCCTTCGCCCTTCCTCTCAGCAGCGTCCCCAGCACCACCAGCTTCGCCTTCGGTTCCTTCACCCCCACCAGCTCCGCCACGGCCTCAAACTCCTTCAGGAAGCCCCGCACATCCCCGTCTTCAAACTCCTTCGGCCATGGAATCTTCATCCTTTGCGTAGGCAGCGACACCAAATGTAGTGAATGAGAACACAGGTGGAGGCAACCGAATTGTATTTAACGAAAATTACAGAGTTACTCAGTAAAATCGGAAAACCATGTCGTACATCGTTCATTTGCAAAAGATCAGTTCAACCTATGGAACTGGACTGTTCCTGTTGCCAAACATCAATCCATTGTCACTCTTCATGCGTTTCATACAAATTCCATTGTTTTCTGACTCTTCCTTTCTTGATCTTCCCCCCATATTATGCTACCAGACTTTACGTTGACACTCACGCTATATACTACTTATAAGTAGTTCGCACCACAGCACCACAATGTAAGTTAAATTGAATTAATTTCAAATGTCAAAGTATGATCCAATCAAAATATTTAGTTATAATTATCATCTCTTGTATCAAGAATATTATCATGATTTTAAATTTAACGATTTTTGAGGTTTATTCATTCAAGTTTATATTGTTGTCTGTGCTCTTATGTATTCATGTTTTCTGATAGCATGGCGAAAATACACCGATTGTCCGAGTACTGACGTCAGTACATGGACAAATGGAAAACCTTAGTATATGCAAGCATCACTACTGTCTTACAATACGCTGATTTTGTATATCTCTAACATAACATTTAATAAATAGCTCAGAACTAAATTGTTGATCAGACCAATATTCTGTCAAACAATCGAGTTTGCTTTCTATTCAATCTCCTATTGCATCAGTATAATCTCTTTATCTACAACTATGAATTAACGAATTCGGAAAATATCGATTTATAATAGTTAATTGGTATGAAAATTTCCTATATTCTCCTCAGTTCAAATAATTTATCGAATAAAATAGTCTTTTCAGTATGAAAATGCTGAATTGACTGGATTATTACAATGAGGACAGATTCATGGCTACAATCAAATCTGAAAGAAGTAAATTAGTGTTAAGTAATAAACTAGTGTATTTTTATTATGTTAAATAATTTCAGTTTACTTATTTAATTATGAAGAAAATGAAAGGTAGTTTTTTTCCTCACTGAGAATAGATTTTATGAGAACTGATGAAAGTTTTCTAGTACATTTCCATTGATTCTTATGGCGCCATAACATTTGATAATAATAATAATAATAATAATAGTACTAATAATAATGTTTATCATAGTAGTTGTAAAATTAATCAGTAAGTTTACGTATATGATTCATAGAATAATATCTTGCAGTGTGAATACTATATGAACACTTAATACATATAAATATACTGAAACAGATTAGTTCAAATTCAAAATTATACTTTAAGAAAAATGGATGTCATTTGTTTAGAATAACAGGCTTCATTAACTGGAAATATAGCTGATAATCAAGTAAATTGATTGGTGCAAGTAATCGAAGATGGTGCCGTTTCACTTGACTTGAATTTAGTTTTATTAAATCTTCAATAATCTTATGATTTCTCCATAAAATTAGTGTAAACATTTGAGGATAAGGTTATTATTCACAGAATGTCGTGTTGTTTTGTATTTTTTGGGCTATGCTAGAGCCAGTTACCTGACACAGAAAAATTAACTATAGAATAAACAACAGGGTTAACAATCTTATGAGAAGTCACTGCACTGATGGCCTAATTAATATTTATTTCAACGGTAGTGTAGTGAAGGAGGAAAACCATATCGTAACCGTTAATTTGCAAATCTTCAATCCATCATCAATCCATTGTCTGACATTTCACTGTTCATGCCTTTCATACAAATTCCTTTGTGTTCCCACTCTTCCTTTCTTGATCTTCCCCAATCTTCTGCTGCCAGACATTACGTTTACACTGACGTCATATACTACTTAGAAGTAGCGCATACCACAGAAGTACCATCATAAGTAATGGGTCCCTGTTGGTACTCTGGATAAGATACAAAAAAGGAGGGACAAGAAGGCAGCAACCAACATCAGCCGAACAAGAGTAGAGAAGGCCGGGGCACTAGGTGAAAACCTCAACTGATGAAGTCTCACAACTTCATCTATTGATCTGCCATCCTTACTTGTTACCGACCAACAGCACTACTCCGCCAGTAGAACCTTCGGGGCTACTGCCGGTCCCAAGCCCGGATAAAGGAGGAGGGGTGGACATGAGGTTGGCGACCCCATCCCGTCGAAATCTAACTTGCCAAAAAAACGCTAACCAGAAAAAATAATTCAAACAATTTTAACTCTGCCCTGGGAGTTGAAAGAAGATTTATGACGTCGCGTGATGAAAGCCGAGTTCCCTCGGAAGTCACGGGGCCGACGCATTGGACAAAGGTAGGACAACTGAGACTAGCTTCAGGGGAACTGCTGTTATACTCTGGTCATGAAAAGGAAAATGCTTCACATACACAAGGAGTTGCACTGATGCTGTCCAAACATGCACAAAAGGCACTGATAGGATGAGAATCGCATGGACCGAGGATCATTAAAGCATCCTTCAAAACAAAGAAACAGGACATTACAATGAACGTCATCCAATGTTATGCACCTACCAATGACTACAATGACGACGTTAAAGATCAATTCTACGAAAGGCTGCAGTCAATCGTCGAGAAATGTTCACCAAAGGATTTGACGATTCTTATGGGAGACCTGAATGCCAAGGTTGGAATGGACAACACTGGATATGAAGACATCATGGGACGACATGGACTGGGAGAAAGGAACGAAAACGGTGAGAGATTTGCAAACCTATGTGCCTTCAACAAACTGGTCATCGGTGGCACGATATTCGTTCACAAACGCATTCACAAAGACTACATGGATTTCACCGGACCACACTACTCAAAACCAAATTGACCATATTTGTATCAACAAAACGTTCAGAAGGACTATGGAGGATGTGAGAACCAAGAGAGGAGCTGATATAGCCTCAGATCACCACTTGCTGATCGCCAAAATGAAACTGAAACTAAAGAAGCACTGGACAACGAGACAGACAGTTTTTTTTTTTTTTTTTTTTTTTTTTTTTTTTTTTTTTTTTTTTTTTTTTTTTTTTTTTTTTTTTTTTTTTTTTTTTTTTTTTTTTTTTTTTTTTTTTTTTTTTTTTTTTTTTTTTTTTTTTTTTTTTTTTTTTTTTTTTTTTTTTTTTTTTTTTTTTTTTTTTTTTTTTTTTTTTTTTTTTTTTTTTTTTTTTATCTCTGTTGATGCTCTTGAAAAAATTGTAGGGAGGGGGAACAAGAAGGCAGCAATCAATGTCAGCAGAACAAGAGCAGAGAAAGTTACCGCGCAAGCTGCATACACAGAAGCAAACAGGGAAGTGAGGAAGAGCATCATAGCTGACAAACGAAAATATGTGGAAGACCTAGCAATGACGGCGTAAAAGGCTGCAGGAGAAGGAAACTTGAAACAATTGTACGAAACAACAAAGAAGCTCGCCGGGAATTATCGTAAAGCAGAACGACCAGTGAAAAGTAAGGAAGGCAAAGTAATCAGCAACACTGAAGAGCAGCGAAATATGTGGGTAGAGCACTTTAGGGAACTATTGAATCGACCAGCTCCACTGAACCCACCCAACATCGAAGCAGCATTCACGGACCTCCCAATTAATATTGGCGCACCTACGATTGAGGAGATCAGTATGGCCATCAGACAAATCAAGAGCGGCAAAGCAGCAGGACCAGACAACATTCTATCAGAGGCAATGAAAGCAGATGTTGAAGCAACTGCGAAAATATTTCACAACCTCTTCAAGAAGATTTGGGATGAGGAACAAGTACCATCAGTTTGGAAAGAAGGATACCTGATCAAAATACCAGAGAAAGGAAATCTAGCAAGTGTGAGAACTACAGAGGCATCTCCCTACTCTCAATGCCAGGCAAAGTCTTCACCAGGGTGTTGTTAAACAGAATGAAGGACTCCGTGGACGCCCTAATGAGATCAACAGGCTGGATTTTGTAAGGATCGATCGTGTACTGACCAAATAGCTACATTATGGATCATTGTGGAACAATCATTTGAATGGAACTCAGCACTCTACATCAACTTCATCGACTACGAGAAAGAATTCGATAGCATGGACAGGACAACGCTTTGGAGGCATCTTCGACACTACGGTGTGTAACTGAGAAAATAGTTAACATTACACGGGATTCTTATGATGGATTCAACTGCAAAATCGTACACGGATGACTGCTAACAGACTGTTTCGAGGTGAAAACCGGTGTGAGGCAAGGTTGCTTACTCCCATTCTTTCTCATTTTCCTGGTGATCGACTGGATTATGAAGACGTCGACGTCTGGAGGGAAGCACGGTATCAACTGGACAGTTAGGACGCAGCTGGACGATCTGGACTTCGCAGATGACCTGGCTCTTCTATCGCACACTCAACAACAAATGCAAGGGAAGACGACGAGTGTAGCAGCAGCCTCTGCAGCAGTAGGTCTCAACATACATAAAGGAACCCTCAAGGCAAAAGGAAAAGAGGAAGGCCAAGGAACACATTACGCCGAGAAATAGAGAAGGACATGAGAAGAATGAACGAAAATTGGACAAAATTGCAAATGGAAGCCCAGGACAGAGTTGTTTGAAGAAAACTGGTGGGCGGCCTATGCTCCATTGGTGGTAACAGGCGTAAGTAAGTAAGTAAGTAAGTGGTGTAGTTCCTCCACATGCATTCGAGTTCGCCTACATCTAATTTGGTTACGCCCTTTCGATTAATTTATTTAACTAAGATATTTATGTAGCAACAATTTATATGTACCATTCCTTGTTATTATTGTCTGGTTTGTATGGGCTCATGTGACTTGTCCCACTTGTCATTTGACCTTGTCAATCGTTCGTCACTTTTATTCATGTGTGCATGCCTATCTCGTTCGTCACTATCTGTCTTATTTTTGTCTGACTCTGTATTCTTAGTCATGCTCTATCTCTGGGAGTTAGCTGAACAGCCTTCTCCAATTCACGTCACTTCTCTCGTTTTATTCGCTGCTTCTCCGCTTCGCTCTGTGGTGTGTCCCAACACTACGAGTTCACCTTCTGATTTATAACCGTCAGATGCCATTTTGTAACGATTGTCTAGACGAGTTAATCACGAAGCTTAAGAACACGCTAAAATCGGCTCACTACAGTGGCATCAATTTTTTCAGATTTGTCAACCGTACCAAAATAATAATGGCTCAACCAACTGGCAGGTATAAGCAGTTATTGTCTAAAATTTATCTTCTGAATTAAAAGCCTTTACAAAATAAAAAATATTTCGACAATGTTTCATGGCATCGATTATAATGCTTTAGGCAATCTGTGAATCAGTCGTTGTTAATGAATAGATTATACTTTTATCAACAAATGAACATCAAAATTATAAATTTCAACTCAGATTAATTTTTATTCTCTAAAACACTCTACAGATGTTATTTCATCATTATTTTTTATCGGTCTAGAATCCACTAAAATAAATGTGAATTTAAATCGCCACTTTTTTAAAACGACATAAAAAATATGGTGAAATAAACATCGTTTAGTTTTATTCCCGTGGCATTTATGTTAATGGTTGAGACAAAACGATATGTTTTTTGAAATTTCAACTTTGTAAAATAGTTTTAAACAAAATTTATTTTTAGAACTATGGGTTTTTATTGACATTTTTTGTCCAGTTTAAAGACAAACCTTAACTAGACAATCATGGAGTAGCCTAGTGTATTGGACAACCATTTCATCAGCAATAAAAACCTAACATTCACTAATGTACGATGGTGAAGATAAGTTTTTAACTGAGACATATTTTCTTCAGTTTATTTATGTCTACTGAATTAGTAAGTATAATTGTCTGCTTCAACATATAAATAATAATAATATTATTATTATATTCTGAAAATTTTTAATTACAGAATTCATGCCAGTGTACAAGTATAAACAGCAGTTTTAAATGTTGAACATAAATTTAGCATATTATTTTGTTTAAAGTGTTCTAGTTTAGATACAAAGTTATTTTATGATTTCATACTCGGGTTAGATATTATTTAAATTACTTAAGTTTGTCACGAATAGTGTTTAGTGTAGAATATCTGTGTGGAGATAGATTTACTGACTGAACTCAATAAAGAAAATGATGAAGCATTTAATTGTCTTATCATTTCATTTATCTAATAGGATATTATACTTAAAGGTGGTGTAAGCCGGTTTTAGGCATTTTCATCAGAGAAGTCAGCATCGATGCAATGAATAAAGGATGGAAATGATTTTATTTCACGAATGGAATATAGTAAAATCATTTTAGAGTCTAGAAAGTTGATTGGCCAAGTAATTATGGCTGAAATGAATAGATAGTCATTCGGGCCGACCTAATGATTATTTTCTAAGTTTTTAAATCAATAATACATAATGGATTGTATTATGCGGTTGAGAGAATGACTTAAATACTTACCTCTTGACATTTGGTTGTTCTTTCAAAATATCTACATCTAGCCCAGCATGAATTTGTTAGCTCAGTTACAATTAGACACATGTAAATTAATCTTGAGTTAAGCTGTACAAAATTTGCACTATGATTTTATTCCTGTTCCATTCTATTACTAAACTTTTTTTAAAATAATATATGACAACAACTGGTAGAACAAATGCATTAGTATTGGTGTTTCCCTTACTGTCAAATGGATTTAACACATAGTAGAATGAAGAATGAATGCATAATTTGAATGGATTAAAGAAAACTCTTTTTAAAATTAAGAATTTGAATTGAAAAATGTAGGAATTATTAGATTAGACGTTGATTACAGTTAACTGAATAAAAAATCATTTGTTTAGATTTGAACAGATAACGATAAAGCGGCAAATGTCATGATCTTGTAGAGGTCATATATAAATTAGTTTCTTAATTACCGTTAAGGGCAACTAATTCCGTGAAAACATCCAACTCATTCACAAGTACATAACAAAATGAGTAGGATCAAAACAAAATTCAGTTTCTTTGTTCGAATTTATAATTGATACGACACATTTCCAGTATGAATGGAAGTTAGGAAAAAACAACTGTTAAAGCAGAATATGTAACATATTTAGAGTATTTAGTATATTTGAAGTTATACAATGTGTTCAATGAATAGAAAGATATTGAATCTACATAGTCATAACTGTTCAGTGTAGACACGTAAAGTAATACAGATCTATTAATAGTATTATATGTATACACGATATTTGTATAGAATGATTTGACAGTTGCTTTAAACAGTACCAAAAGTTGACCAAACAACAAAACTTAGACATTTTAAACTATAATCTTGATAAATGAAGTTGTGATCATTTTAAAGATTCAAATAATAGATAATTGAGGAGCGGGATGAATTGATCCAATATTAAGCAACAAGTTTCTACACCGAAACTCTTATAGTTGAAATAGATTGGGTACATTTACTTTATGAATGTATCAATTTGATGATAATTGTTTGACATTTAATTCTCCAGTGACTTTAAAATCATTTCATTATTCTGCTATGTTTAATGTTTAGAAGGAGTTTGCACTGTATCAATTATCATTTCTGTAGCATATATTATCTTTAGAGTATACAAAGTCTAGAGAGAGAGCTTGAATGTTGATATTCACTCATCTTAAAAGCGATGACAGTTAACACAAATGGTGATAAATGCTTGTTGAACGTTATCTCGAATTAGCAATTATTAGAACATTTGAATGTCAACTCAGTAATAGGTAAAGGACTTTTTCAACCAATCTGCAAGAAGTTTTCTTTTGAAACAAATCAAGGTTTAACATATCTCGCCATACTATTCAACGTTTAAATGTTGACATACAAGTGACAGGATTAATTCATGAAAACTCTTAAAATGTATGACTATCATATGAATATATGATATCGTTGACAATCAACTGAAGCAATTGAATATTACATTGCCTTTTGTACAATGTAGTTCACCTAGTATACAAACGTTTCTAATTAAAGATAATTATGAAACTCTTCATTTACATTTAAAACTCTGTATGAAACAATATCGTCATATTCAGTATATCAATGATAATTATGTTTCTGTCCTAGTCTATTTATCACAATAAACATTATTATTCTATATGTACAAAATACATTTATAGAAACGTTAAAATATAAATAGGAGGAAATCGATAAGATCGTTTTATTAAACATAAACAACCATAGAAATGGTTTTATAAACATATATACATATGCATATATGTACACAAGTTTTGAACTGTATGAAAAGTACGAATGCCTTGTGTATTTATTTAATGAATGAATATTGATAAACTTGAAATGAATAAACAAAGCTTGAACTGATTTACATAATTGATTATTGAATAAAATAAAATTTTATTTCTGTTCATGTTTTGTGTATAAGAAGAGCATTATTATTAATTTTTTGTTCATCGTTTTATGATCTTTTAAAATTAATTTCATTGAAAGTAATAACAGTTAAAAATTTTTGTAAAAAAATTTCTAAAATTTTCTGTATATTTTTCTATACATTTTTAAATACCATTCAAAAAACTATTTGTTTAGCTTGAAAGAATGTGTTTTCGTGATTTTCAGTTTTTATTTCAGTAAAATAAATGAGTTTACCAATTTGTGTAGCATTTTCGTTAAAACAAACGATAATCCAACCTAAAAGTCTAATCTTAACTCATTAGGGAATAAATGACATTGAATCACGTTAATAGTTTGTGTAGAAATAAAAAATTTTAATGAATAAAAATGTTTTTTATTCTATTTGTTGATCCTGTTTTTCAAATAAATTCACTTTTTTTTCATTCGATAAATCAATAATCCAGTTTCATGAGCAACTGTTTATTCGACTACATTTTTAGCGGCTCACTATTGGACTTCAATGTGGACGAATAATCGAGTATGTGATGAAATAAATCTTCCTTTCCACTTTCGTAAATTATACTTAAGCTAACTCCGTTTGTGCGACGGTGGTAGTAAGAAGCCAAATACGGTGTTGCGGATGAATTTATTTCATGCATTCATTTATGCAGACAAACATAAGAAGGGAAGCGTACAAGTAACACTGCTTTTTGATTATAACAATCCGAAATTCGTTTGTATTTCAGACTCTTCGCTTTTTTTTAATGATAATTTTAGGCGATATATAGCACAGTAAATTAACGTGAACTTGATAAACAGGTCGATACATGTTGATACTCAGTAGCAGTATTTTTTGAACTTTATAACACATTATGAGCTCATCATCGCCCTAGTCTTTTGTCTACATTTCAACTTTCTGGTTTGATATTCAAGGTCTATCTATTGATTAATTAAATTTCAACTTCTCATTTGTGGCTAGCCTATTTATTCGAACATGTTATCATTGAACATACTAATGAGAAGTAACTACAAGAAGAGGTGTACGATAAGCTTATTCTCTCTGAATAGTGATGGTGTATATTGAAATACAGAGATGATCAAAATCAAAACGTTATCTTATTTCACGACATTTGAACCCAGAGAAATATGAATGAATTATTTTGAAACACAGTTTAGTTCACCATTCTCAGATATTTGCATCTATGTATTCATTTGTCAATACTTGTTACAAAATTACTTCAGTTAAGGTAACAGTGAATACTTGAAAAGCAATGAGACTTCTAACTAATAAAAAGCTAATCTGGAATCTAATGCTTTAAAATTTTAGCTTCAAGTGCTTCTCGATAAAGCTGAACTATGTATTAAATTATTATTTTACTCTTGATGATGAGACCACAACATCATACTAGAACTTCAGGAATTAATCAGGAATTGACTTTTTATTGATAAAGGAATAGTATTTATAAAGAGGTTTTGAGAAGACCTGCCTAATTTATTAGTCTTTATTATGTAAGTATGTATATTAATATGTAATTATGTATGGTATGATTTGTTGCAGACGTTAGATCCCCAGAACCCATTTGATAGAAGTCCTTATTTTTGATTTTATGCTTTTGCACATGGGGTAATCAGTTGACCTTCAGATTACACTTCCCACCCGAAAAATCTTTGATTGTTATTGGTTGATGTGTTATTTTAGTAATCCATTTTTGTGGCTCTCCCAAGGACGTTTCTATGATGTATAAATAAACTCGATTTGTGTGCTTTTCAACCTCTATTTTCCGGATGCTTGTAGAATACACTTCCTACGTCTTACCAAGACTTTTTCCTCTACTTAGTGGGGCCGTGGACGCTCGGATTAGAGTAGCCTATTGTGTCATTGGATCATTTTTCTTCGCTCTCGTTTACCGACTAAGGTGAACACGTAATAGTTTCAAGCATATCAATCGACGAGCATATCATAATTATAATAATAGCAATATATATACTGTATAATAAAATACCTATGGTGATTAAGCCATGAAGGTTCTGGACTTTATTGCTCGCTAAGTTGCCAGTGTGCAAGTGGTAACATCCTATAGGAGAATGAAACATGAGTTCATTGCTTTTTGGTTCCTAATAGTGCTCAAACAGTGATCTATAAGTAATGAACATCCCTTATAGATAAAGTTTGATCTACCCGACCCCTCTCAATAATATTAATCTCTTGTTAAATATGCTTAGTTTTGTAACTGATAAACGTGTCACGGTATCTATTTCAATCATTGCACTGATCAAAATAATGAATACAACTTGCTGGTTGTGACTTATCCCGTTCTTTTTAAAATGATTAACAATGCTACTAAACTGTATGAATACAGCAGCGAAATTCACTCAGTGCTGATTCGTACATAGTGACGATTGATTTCAGCAATCAAAATTGTTGGGGAAGTTAGATCCCCAGAACTCACTTGATAAATGCCTTAATTTTGGATTTTATTCATTTGCTGATCAGTTAACCTTGAGATCACATTTCCCACCAGGGAAATCCTAGGTTGCGATTGGTTGGTATGTTATTTTTGTGTGCTATTTTTGTGACTCTCCCAAGGACGTATCTATGATGTATAAATAAATGAGATTTATGTGCTTGAGATCATTGTGTTTGCTTGGTGTTTATAGAATACACTTTCTACGCTATATCAAGAAATTTTATCAGTTCCTATGGGGCAACGGATCAGAGTAGCCAACCGTGTCACTGGTTCATTGTCTCGTTCTCGTCTATCGACTAAGGTGAACTCGTAATAGTTTCAAGCATATCAAGTGACGAGCATAACAAAAATAAAAAGTGCTTTGATAAATAATTAGCTTAGGTAACATTATGAATTATGTGAATTTCAACTTGTTATTCTTCAAAATCAGTAAATGATTCAATACAAACTGAAAGTATTCTTTTGTCTTTATAAACGAATAACATGCTGTTGTTAAGCATTAGGAATTCAATTTCATGAACCTTCTAGTGACAACAATACCGATGATATCTGTATTTATACATCTTATGATACAAATTATTACTTATGTAGGTTATGGCTCAGGCTCATCACTATATTATTATTATTATTATTATTAAAATCCGTATAGGCTCTTTTTTTCTGTATGTCATGCATAGAAGATTATTCAAAATGTAATGTTTCTCACGTTAATAATTTATGTGATATGCACGAACGTCAATGATCAAAGAGAATTACTATCATTGCATTAATAAAAATCTAAAGTAAAAAATCTTGTTGATTAAAGTCTTTGTCATTCTAATCAACAATGATTTATTTCTTATTACACATGAAACAAATGTTCTAGATATGATACATACAAACTTATCTAAGTAGCATAAATAAATCGGTAATTCTGCATTCCTTCACATTATGTTATAAGGCACTAGCCTAATCAAATCACTTTACGTAACTGTTTTATCAAATTCTGAATGACAACCAATCGATTCCAATAAATGTAGTAAATTTGAAATTACTGTAGTATACAAAAAAAGTAACCGCTTATTTTCAACTTTCTTTGATAACAAATCAGTATGCTGTCAAACACTTTCAAGCTGGTAGAAGTTGTATGGTTTATTTCATTGAGTAAATATTATTGAAATCAATTATGAATAAGAAAAAAAACTCCTTAGATGAATATTTTTCAGAGAGATGTAGTTGTGCCAAAAAGACTAATTGTACGAATGTTGATATGAAAAGTTATGTTTAATCATGGTAACACAAGTTATAGCTTGAATAGAGTTATATTACTGGTACTATAGTAACAAATCAACCAATAATCCAACCAATAGTTAACTATTTTAAAGCATTGTAGAATTTCTAAGGCCACTTTCATTAATTCAATAAACTTTCGTTGACTTAACACATGTAATACAATGTGTATCGATGTAACTTACAAACAATTCCTGTTTGTTTCATTAATGAAAACAGGTAAATTTTTAATAAATTATTTATAACAGTTTTATGAAAACTGACACTTTTCATAAAAATCTACTGATATGTATCAAAATACGTATTGTTTTTTGAATTTGCCAGTTGATTGCGTCATATCTATGGAGAAAAAAAAAAGAACAATAACTTGTAACAACTTTTGATGCAGTAAAACAAATCAAAATTAATTTGACTTGAAGTATATCTGCGTGTACATACTGCAAAATGGGGTTGTTAATTCAATTGTCAAACTATTACAATTGAATATGATTTTTCAATTTCTTGCATTGAATCAATCTAAATAATATGGTGAATATTTATGGATTGTCAAAATGAATCTTTGTTTTCAATATCTTGTTTCTTTAAAATTAAATTCTGATTAATTTTAGAAAATAATTCACTAAGATACTATTGTCTTTTTTTAAGATACCCAAATATGTGGAATAAGAAGATAAATTGTTATTTTATTACAGATCAAGGTAATTTTATACGTTTTAACAATGCAGAGTTCGTAAACGAACCTTGAAATGGTGTAATCAATTTATTATTCAAGGAAATATCATTGGTTTTATTGTCAAACAATATCAGTTATCGGATGTGTTGTACAGTAAGTTGAAAGATTAATTATAGAAGCATTTTTACTTTCGCTATGGGTTAGTAGATATTACGAATTTTCAATAGAACCTCTATTATCATGGAAACCGTGATTCAGTCGTTGTTTCACCGCCATTGGAAACCTGGGAGCACTTGTAAGCCATTTTTTCTTAGTATGGAATTGCACATCCACGATCGCCACCTGCGAAAATCGAGCCCAGAACCTTCGTTCTCTCGCGTGAACGCACAGCTTCCAGACCACTGGGTGGGCATCTGACGGTACTAAGTTCCAAATTTAATGAATTCGAGTTATTGAAAAACCTCACCCATCGTCTTCTGTGGGTAACTGTCTGCATCCGATAGGGTTCAACTCCACTGGTCATAACTTTCTACTAGAACACCGAGATTTTCCCCACAAGCTAGTCACTCTTGGGCATTGCTGATGAGTCCCATACCAAAACGAAATGGCCATCCTGTGCTTCGAGATTTCTAATTGTGGTCTAACAATAATTTGTTCATGATTCCAATAATAAAACGACAATTTCCATAACTCTATATTGAAAAATCATAATTTAATAACTGATCAAAAAAAATTTGATTGATGGGGAAAAAGCTTTATATTCTCATCAAATCTCGATTACGAATAACAAATACAATTAATAGTACATTCGTTTTCAAATAACATAAACACGACCATGATGAATTGTTTTCTATGTACAATCACTACCATTAGGTCTATAATCATGTATGATATTTTCAAGTGAACAAAATTAAATTCTCATTGCTTTCATGTAACTTATTAACAATGTCTATCATTTTTCAATATATTAGATAACAATAGTATTTTCTTACAGCTGCTTAAAGTTAAGCTTTTGATTTCTTGTAAATGTACTGATAATCATATGAATAGTGTAAAAATCTGAAATTTGTTAAACTTCATTGTTCATTGTTAAAATAGTCAATATTTATGTGAACTTTTGTTTTAGTTGTATTTTTATTTTAAACAAACAATCATTTTAAGTCAACTGATAAAATTCTCATGCAATTAATATTGTTCTGAATAATGGTGAAATTTTCAAAAGGGCCTAAAAAAACAAATACAAATAAATTATTGTGTATTTTTCTCGATTATGGAATTTTTGGAATTTTCGTACTTTCTAGAACGACCAATGACCGTAAGAAAAATTATTATTTTTGTAATTTAAAACCATAACTTGCGAAAAAAAATACATTTTACATTTTTCAATTAGTGTTATGGAGATTAGTGTTCGTTGCACACTGAAATCATCAATCAATCATCAATAGACAAACATTAGAAACCTGGAAACACTGGACATCTGTATCGTCCTGGTATGGGACTCATTAGCAGTGCGCACCCCTGACTCCTGAAAATCGCATGATTCGAAACGAGGACCTTCATTCTTGCTCGCGAACGCCTAACCGTTTGACCACTGGGCCGGCATTCGACGGTGTTAATGTCTAACTATGATCAATCTACAGATTTCGCAAGACCTCACTCATTTGTTTTTAGAAGTAACTGCCTACACACGACAGTGCTGAACTCCATTGGTCACGTCTTCTAACTAGAACTGCGAGAATTTCCTCACCGAGCTGATCTCTAGTGAAGAGTACATTTTACGATTTTTCAATTAGAGTTATCGACATTAGTGTTTTTACACACTGAAATCATCAATCAATCATTGTCATACGTAAGATCCTGAGTTCGAATCCTGAGATTCGCAGGAGTCAGGGATGCGCACTGATAATGAGTCCCATACCAGGGCGAAACGGCTTTACAGTGTTTTGTAATGGTGGTCTAACAATGATTGATTGATCACTTCAATATGCAAAAAACGTTTTACATTATAACTACTTTAAAATTGATTAAACCAAATGATTTGGTAAATGTGTACCATGATATAAGTATAAAAATTAATTTGATTTTGTTAAATCTTTGTAAAAACAAAAATTCTTATTCACAAATACATATTACTAATTAGTTGACATAAAACATTTCTTGGAATTCATCAGGTGCTATTTCTGTTATCACGTTAACATGTCAAATAATAATTTGCGATTACGTTAAAATCAATTGTCGTCTTGAATATCATTACTTTACTTACCATTTTATTCAAATATTTCACATTCTATCATGACATCAAGAAAAAAAATACGTTTCAATTATTTCGAAAATAATGCGATACTGAAAACAACTACAATAATCCATCAGTATGATGTCATCTAGGTAGACTTGTCAACTTATGTTAGTTAATGAAAAAAAAACTAAACAGCTCAAATATTTTTAAATTCTTAGTTATTGAAGAATTAGTCATCAGTTTCTATCAACTGAAAATAGTGTTAACATCTTCCAATAGTTTGTACTTGTAGTTTTGTGTTGCCCAAACCGTTTTTAAAGGTAACACGATTTATGTATTCTAGTTAATATAAACATTTGAATAGGTTCAGTAATTTTATTCACTGAGTAACCAATGTTTTCTGATGATTACATTGTCACTAGCCATTGGTTTCCTTCTGGAATTTCTTTGGTAATTCAACGTTAATATTACTTACTTCCTTACTTATGCCTATTACCCTCAATGGAGCATAGTCCGCCGACTAGCATTCTTCAACCTACTATGTCCTGGAACTTCTTTTCCAGTTCTATCCAGTTTCTGTTCATTCTTTTTATGTCACTCTCTCATTCTCGGTCCTCCTCTTCTCCTTTGGCCTTGAAGATTTCAAATGAGGGCTTGTCTTGTGATACAGTTGAGTGGTTTCTTCCATATGTGTCCTATCCACTTCCAGCGCTTTCCTCAAATTGTTCCTTCAACTTCAGGAATCTGGCCTGTTCTTCTCTTCCACAGTCGGTTGTTGCTGTTAATATAAATTATACTTACTGTAAAATTTCATGTGGCGTTTGTTTATTTGATGTTGATGCTAACAGAATTCATCAGTTACATGAATCTATAACGGCTACGACATCCATCATACTGAAAATGATACCGAATTGTATGAATCAATTAAATAGTGTACGGTACAATCATTTAATGCATTATGAAGCTAGAAATTGAAATTTTAGTCCAATGTAAACATAATCATTTGTATAAATGTTTTCACTTGCATTAACATCAAGTGTTTCCCTATCAATTGTTTTTAGTTTACAAAATAGATACTCACTTTATAACTCTACCTAAACTACACTTAAAAATAATACTTGTTTTTCACATTTTCATTGTTTCAAATCAGTTATACAGTTTAGATTACTCTTTGTAAACTAGAACAAACCATCCAAAAATAAAAATTCTTCAATAAAACTACTAATAAATAAATTTATCTATCTACATTTTACCGAAAAAGAATGATGAAGTAATAATTTTCTTCTCTTCAACTTCCGTTTCCTGTAATTTAAATGACAGATTGAAAATAATTGTCTATTGTCGACAGATAAGTTAAATCTTCAACATTTTAATATCTCTGTGTTTTCTGTTAACGAAATACTACTACAATGATGAAAGGGAGGTGAATATGTAGAAACTATAATAAGTGATGGGACTTCATAAACTAAGTGCATAGAATTATAGAGTAAGTATTTTAAAAAAAAAATACGGTTGTACATCATAACCTTGATTGGATATAAATAGTACAAGTTTATGCTTTCACAGTTAATTGTTAATAAAAATTCATTGTCGTAGGGAATAGAGATAACTGCTGTTGTCGTAAAGTACATTTAAATCCATCATGAATGGAGTCAAAAGTGTCAACTAATATAAGCTTAAGTATAAAAAGGTTGATGAAACTGTGAATATTCCTTACTGAATAAAATGAATATTTACTCTTTTCATATTTTGTTCAACTAATCTAATAATTATATTGTACTATAATTTAGTCGAAGAGTAACATTCAAGTCATTTCTTTGTCTAGATATCCTGGAATCATTGGAAGTAAGCTTCCATTGAAGCTTACCTTTATTATAAGTGAAATAAATTAGCAATACTTTCGATAAAGTTTTAAAATGACTATCAGAAGGTTTTCCTTTAGGAACAACAATTTTGAGTTTCTGTTAAGTTGTCTCAGGCAACCAACATGAATCCTCAACCAGAGGTTTCATACTAGCCGATATCCATCAATATTGCATACAACAATTCTTGTGAGAATAAGAACACCTTGTAGGATTTATCACGACATTGAGGGAATTATTGATTGAGTTAAACAGTCATGTTGTAAGTATCTGCAATGTATACAAACAGACCAACAGTCATTTTGAAGAGTGCTGGGGACGTTAGATCCCTAGAACTCGCTTGATATAGACCTTAATTTTGGATTCTATGTTTCCGAGCATGGGCTGACCAGTTGACTTTGAGATCTCAATTCCCACCAGGAAAATCCTTGGCTGTGATTGGTTACCGTGTATTTTAGTGTGCTGTTTTTCTCACTGTACCAAGGACGTTTCTACGATGCATAGATAAACGCGATTTCTGTGCTTGAATTCATTGCGCTTGCTGGGTGTTTGTAGAATATACTTTCTAGGCTACATCAAGACTTTACGCAAGTCATCGGATCAGGGTAGCATTCCTGGAAGCTAGTTCATTGTCTCGTTCTCGTTTATCGATTAAGGTAAACCCGTAATAGTTTCGAGCATACCTAGTGACGATCATAACAGAGAGTTACAGTAAGCATGGTACATAATGCTTAGAAATCATGAATAATACCAGGTAAGTTGATTGGAAATCTCAACCGAGAAGTCAAAGTACTAGGGCGCTGTAATATTTTAATGTTTTTCTGGTGTCTGCTATGCTTCAGCATTCTGCAGATTTAACTATTCAAGTGTAAACAATCTCTGATTATAAATAATAAGTTACTGATCAAAATTCGGTACTGAAACACAATAATATTTGTATGTATTTAAGACATTTGTTAAATGAGATTAACTTATAATAACACAAGGTCAATTTAATATTATCAATCTAATTATATATTGATTAAACTATAACTTAATATAGGTTAGTGGTAGAATGAATGTAATGCTTAGTATCTATAGGTTGTAACCTATCCTATTGCGATCTTTGAGATGAGATGTCTCGAGAGAAGATTCTAAGCCTTCACTAATACACAATATATAACATTACAGTAAATATATACATGATGTGTTTAGTATTCAAAAACTCGATGACTGTGGTTTAATGCATTGCATTTTACATCCATTCTATGATTATTAATTTATTCATTAAATTATGTATGCTCCAGGATCAAAATAATTTTTAATTTATTCAAGTTTCTCACTTTTATTCAGTTAAAAAAAACAAACAATGCAATAACGTCATATATTCTTTGAGTTATTTTTTTTACAAACATTTTAAATCATATGATTAAAACTACTTAACTTGTCAAAATTTGAATTTATACAAAACCTCAGCGTATACTACATTTTCATGATAGTTTATAAACCTTGAATATTGAAATATGAAATATGTGAAATTTGAATGAATTGATAAGCTTCAATATTTTGTAAACTATGAAATTAGAGAAAACAATTGCATTTATTATACCAGGACTAAAGCAATAATTATCGATGACAATGAATAATTATTATGAATTGAATCAAGTTAGGAGTCTTCTGAACTGTTCGTTTTCAAATGAGTGGTTTTTAGGTAACGCGTTATGACAGAATCGTAGCAAAATTTATGCATATAGGTCACCGTATGGTTCCAGAACCTAACTTAACACTTATCTCGGTGTAAGTGCCTTTCAGTAGTAATACATCTGGAGTTATTTTGTTACGATTTCAGCTCTAACTACAACTAACTTTCTTTAACCACATCAACGAAATGATTCATCTTTTTGTGGATTTTAATTTATCTGATATTTCCAAATCTTATTTAAAAAAAAAGTCTGAAACCTGTCTTTCATTTAATGATTAAATGATAGGTTCATATGTCAAACTAAACTACAATGCATATAACAAATAGACATTAAATGTTGTATATCATATGCCGTTCGAATTCACAAAAGCATAATCTCCCGAAAGACTTATTTCCACGCTATTTTATCTTGCATAAAAAGTCATAGATTGTAAGAATGATTATTATCACATACTTTGACATTCATCAATTTTTTTTTCCTAAACCATTGAACATTTATTGATTGGAATAATTTGTCAGATACAAATAACTAGAACAACAAATATAAGCGAATAAACAATTTATGTTCTCTATTCGATTATCATCAGGCTTTACTCTAATATATACATGAATCTTTATATACGAAAATATTAAACCAATCAAGGCAATTCATTGAGTTAGTAATCACAATGAAATTAACTACGTCACTACACATGATGGGTAAAAGTACAAGTTGATAGAAGGAAGACAGGTTTACTGTTAGTAGTAAGAGTGGTGAAATACAATGACAAACGTTTTTGTCAATAGTTCAGCATTGAATGTAGTAGGTCAAACGTGAATAAACAGATTTAGAATACTAATCACAAAGCTCTATGAAAATTACGTAATAAGAAGAGTGTACAATAATTGGATGATGAATCATTTAAACGGAAAGAGACAAGCAAAGACGGTATGTGAAAATTATGCTAATGATAGTAAAATTTGAAAAAATATACCACTAGTCAAGACGACTGAGTTAATATGTAAGCAAATATCAGAAAACCAAATCAACATTGGATTCTATGGAGATAATCTGAAAGAACTGCTCTTAAGTTGTACGCTGATCATTCATTTAGTCTTCAACAATACTTATTACAATAGACACTTAGACGGAATAGCCATGTGCTTACTTCGAGACCCAATTTAAGCTGATTTGTTTCAAGAGAAGTTGGAAAATGGAACCCTTAATGATGCTATAAATAAACTAAAATCTATATTCTCGCTACATTGACAACACTTTCAGTATAGTACATTTTATATGGGCCAGTGGAGTTCAACCCTGTCGAGTGTAAGCAGTAACTACGAAAGACAAATGGGTGAGGTCGCGCGAAATCCCTAGATCATTCAGAGTTGGACATTAACACCTTTGGATGCCGACCCAGTGGTCCGATGGTTAGGCGTTCGCGCGCAATACCGAAGGTCCCTGGTTCGAATCCTGCGAGGTGCAGGAGTCGTGGGTGCGCACTACTGATGAGACCCATACCAGGACGAAACGGCCGTCCAGTGCTGCCAGATTCTAATGGTGGTCTAACAATGGGTGATTGATGATTTCAAATGCGTAAAAGTACTAATCTCCATAACTCTAATTGCAAATGTATTATGTGATATTGATGTGTGGCACTCGTTATCTACTATTAAGAAATCATATGATTTGTAAACAAATCAAATCATTACATGTTTACACTAGACGTAAAATTTCCTTAAGAGAAATGTGTAATTATATTTCAAAATATGCACATTTTTCGAAGAATCTCAAGAAATGTAAGAAAATGTAAACTTCCTCTGATTGTGGTCTTCAGTGTGGTTAATTTGAGCATGAATGGCTAGGATCCTAGGTAGTTAATCTATAAATTGTTAGCCTGAATAATGTCGAAATTAGTGCGAAGTTTTTAATCCTTAAATTTAAGAGAATGTCAAAAATAATCACGTTTATCATAGTCATTATACCTAATAAATGTTATTTTAGGTTAATCATTCAAACCAGATATATCGATATAGTTAAACAATAGCAGACGAATAGTTTCAGAAAAATGATCATAAAAGTTGATAATCTAATTTTTAAAATAAAAATTGAATTGTTAATTTTTTTTTCCAGCCAAAAGCCATTTACAAATTCAGCTTCTACTGATACTCCATCTAATCTGTTTAATCCAATTGTGGAACATTTGTTGTAACAAGCCTTTATTTTACTTATTTTCGCATAACAAATATGAGAGTTAATTTAATCGATAACAGTAGAGACATTATTAACCATAATGATTATTAATTCATACCTGTCTTGCCATAGGTCTTACAATCGTACCATACGAAATGCACCTCAGACTTATAGCTTTTAAGTTTACATACTTTTCATGAAAAACTGATGACATCTTGATTATCAGCGAACCAGAAAATTATGATATTGATCTGGTATAGTAACTTGGTTTTTCACTTCTAAAGAACGATCCAGCAAATGCTTCTCAATGATTCTTCAATATTTGTTAAATTCATGACAAAACTATATATATGTCTACTGATAGAGCTGTGGATTTTTTCTTAATGAACTTTTATGAAACATTTAAAAGTTTCTTACAAAAACATCTACTTATATGTACAGCTTTTTTTTCTATGTTTTTATATTTGGTCTCATAATTCATAAAGAAACTCGTTTCGTTTGACATACTTATTTCAGAATAAGTGTTTTTGATAAATTTTTATCGTTTTGATTAAAATAGAGTATTTTCAACTTTAAAAAGAGGACAAACAATTGTGTCATTTCTGTCAGGTGTATGTATCGTAATTCATCTTCATTTTGTTTGTCATGGTAGAATACAAACAAACGAATAATGGAAATATGTTTTTTTGGTAAACAAGTATTATTTCAAAAGAGCTTCCAGTTCCTTTTTTGGTCATTACTTTTCTTTCAATTATAGTTGAAAGTTAAATATGATTTGACTTTTTCTTCTAAAAATTTCGTGGTTGAACAATTGGCATTATAATATTAAAAAAAAGAGAATCAATTTTCTTAATCAGGTGGTATTTCTTTTTACTTGGAAAGACCTGATTACCTTAATTTTTAACTGGATAACCTTAAAAACACAATGGCATTAGTCACGTAACAGAATAAAACTTTAAAATGAAAATGTAAAAATACTCCAATCCAAGTTGTATGACAATCAATTAATTTACTTACTAGATATACTGAAATACAAGAACACGGATCTGAGATGAGGTTACAAACCAGTCAATATTGTATCATGTTCCCGTTTTTTATTATAAAATATTACATTCTCTATCATAAATCTTATGTTCACTGTAAATATTTAGTTGAATAAGAATTCTATAGTTAAATTGATCTTACTCAACAAGTTAAACATTTCCATAGCAATCCATTAGAGTTTATGTTTAAAAACACAAATCAATTTTCAATCTGAACAATGAATATATGTTAATCTCCTGAGATTAACTTCTTCTAACAAATAATAATAAAATAGATGAAAAAGTTTGAATGTTTCCTATTTTTGCTTAAAAGTCTTTTTTTTTGAAAATAAAAAACAAAATGATTCAGAAATTTATCAAAATGGAGGAAAAGGGGAAACAAAATCACTTCACTTGAAACGTTCACATTTTTCTTAACTATCAAAACCATATTTCAATATGTGAAAGATTTTTTAATGCTTAAAGTTTCTTATTTATGGTTCTAGGGAAACGAATTTCCTATCTAAAAGCATTTATTTTTCTTTAGTCTAAGTTATCATTCTTGTCAATGAGGAGATCAGTTAACGATTGACAAAAACTTATAAATTTCTTAATTATCTCTTTTATCAATTTAAGTTATATTTTCACTATGGAACTTGGTTGGGCTATTATAAACTATGAGACATCAGTAATAAAAGCAGAGGCGCTCATTTGGTTTATTTGAAAAGTGTTCATTCTCAGTTATTGTACAAGAATTAACATATTGATTTGCTATAATGAGACTGTCCTTTGGATGGTGTATTTTATTTGTGCTAACATAAAATTTGGTTAACAGTTGAACAGTAAATAAGCATAAACTCTCCAATAGGCATCATTTAAAGTAGCTTTTTTGAATTTTTGTTTGTTCTTAGCATAAAAATTATTTCCTAAACAACAGGCAACTAAACTTTTTATGTCTGAACAATATTCATGTATCAACCTAGTGATTAGCTTCCATATAGATTGGTAAAGTTCGAATAGAAATCATCTAATGTGAAGAAAAATATGCTATTCGTACAAGACTTACAGAAGATTTTGGCGGAAAACCTGAATATCAAAAGTTTGTATGACTCATGAGTTGCAAACAAAATATTGTTTCCTAGTATATAAAAGTAATGATCAGTAAGACAGGTGTATCGAAACACGTAGTTAGAGAACATTTAGGTTACATAATATTAAGCACGAGAATATGATAAGAAAACATACTATAAGAGTTACGTAAGTATGAGAAGTATGTCACAATAGATAGAGAGATTCGAATTGTTTTAGCATTGAAAAGAGAGAGGAATAAGTTATTTGAATTTCTTCTGGTATCAGCTATGTTCTAAACTAAGGCTGAGAGCAAGGTTGCATAAATCTCATAAGAATCAAGTGATCAGATTTGTTAAAATAGATTCTGCTGACTTCAGTTATATCACTGATGTGTAAAAAAACCATGGAGTAAGTTATATTGAATATGTTGAAAATGGCTTGTTTTTATGCCTTTGATGGCTTGTGTTGATTAAATCGGTAATTCCGAAGATCTCATGTAGCCTTTTTTGCCGTTCGATCATTTAAGTAGGATGAAGACTGATTTTCAATAAACAGAAAATTTCTATTCATTGACAATCATACATCAGTAACAGATGCGATATGATGAAATTTGTTGGTAATTTTCTCGTCATATTGATTTAAACCAAGTATTCATAGATAATCACAGTGCCGACTTAGTTATCTCTTACTAATTGATTGGTAATGATCATCGCATCTATAAACTAGTGAGACTTAATGAAATTGCAACCTTGAAAAATATTGTGTCGGTATAAGTCTCTGGTATTAACATGAATTCAGTATCATGTATACCACATGTTGCCATGACGATTTATTTATTAATTTTGTTGTTACGCTTTTTTCTCCTATATTTTAAATATCTTCACATTGATTATGTAACATGTTAACTGATTAGCTGTCACTCTGCAGTTATCATGAAAATCCTACAAACATACAATGTTTCATGTTATTAAGTTGATTCGTTTTTAAGTAGATCGATGAAAGGGATATAAGATTATTTTAGAAGTCATATGTTCAAAATTCTGATCGCAAATTGTAGGTGCCTGTTTAAAGTGTTTAAGATTAAGAAAAAAATCAAATACTGTGTGCTTTTGTGGTAACTGTGTCAGTCAAACAAACTGATAACGGAAATTTTGATATATTACCTTCAATTTAGAACATTTCTCATTGCTTTTTGTTACTTGCACATTTTCTATGATTATTTACCTGGTTCACTCTTCTTAAGCCTTCTAATAAAAAGATTGATTCTGTTACCTACTAAATGACCGGTTTTTTGTGTTGGCAACTTATTCGTGAACTCCAACCATTCAGCTTCGAGAATTAGTTTGGACCAGTCATATATATATATATATATACATATATATATATATATATATATATATATATATATATATATATATATATCAAGTATGTGTTAATCAACACCTTTGACTTAGAACTTGAAGTCAAGACATACCTATCAAGTAGGTACAGGTTAAAGAATAGTCAGATACTCCAGGATTTGACAATACGGCTTTTCGATTGTTTGATAACAAAACAATTTGGAAGTCGATAGGAGAAGTCGAGGATGACTGACTGAGATGTATAAGAAGGACACTCAGACGGATCGTGGTATACGAATTTTAGGTCATATCAGAAGCATCTTCTACGGATAATGAACCGAACTCCTCCAGCTAGTGTTGTTTTCAGTAAAACTTAACTGGTTAACACGAATATCAAATATTTACATGTTATTATTCCGAGGAATGATTTACCGCTACAAGATTAAAATCTTCAATCAAAACAAGAAGTTGATTAGCAAGACCAATGAAGTAAAACATAAATTGTAAAAATTAAAATGATCAATTCAATTTTTTTAAAATCATTTATACATAAATTTAGAAAACAATCACATTTTAATATTCATATGACTGATAATTTCAGTGACCTGTTGATAGACATGCATAATAAATAAATTAAATAGATTCATGCATACAAAAGCATGAACTTCTTTTAAAGTCACCTCATTTGTTCAATATAGCATCGAAATAATTTCACGAATTTCATGCAACCTGAATGATCGTGTGCACAGTGAAAAAAAGTGGTATTTTTCTTTATGAACTTTTATTGAATGTTGAATAGCAGTTATAAACATCCATCAAATACTTCACTATTCATGAAATGTTAATACTTTTCAAGGTTTAGATGTAAGAATAAGTCTACTCAGTGAAAGTATGGATAAATTGAGTTTAATGAAGCTTTGTATGCAACACAAAGCATGTAAATTTCATTGAACTTATGATTTATGCTCAGCTTGAATTGTGATATGAACATTAGCACTTGTAGTGCCTCCACATGCATTCGAGTTCGCTCATATTTAATTTGGTTAAGCGTTCTGATTAGCTTATTTAACCAAGTCATTTGTATAACAACCACCTGTATGTACCATTGGCTTTTACTAATGTCTAATTTGTATGATCTGGTACTACTGAACATTGCTTACCGCATACGCAAATATTTATCCTACTCGCTCTAATGTTAACCTCTTAAATATTTCCATGAGAGCCATTTTCCCATGTATATATATGTACGTTTTAATTTTATTGATTCATTCTCCAGTTCACTCACTCGTTAGCTTGCTTGCCCTTCGCTCCGTGTGCATGTTGTTTGTGGTCTATTAGTGATGTTCCAAAGAAACGTATTCAACACTTTGTATTTGCCTTCTGATTTATGGCCCATCAAGTGCTATTTAGGAACGGTTGTCTGGACGAGCAAATTACAAAGTCTAAGAACATGCTGGATACCGACCGTCACGAAACTAGTGAAACACTGCCCATCATACACTGACAAAGAATTGTGTAACTGGTACTTTTGAGATGGAATACGAAGCTAGCTACTGTCAAAAGTATAATCAAACTTTCCATTGTTCAAGTTAAGTGTATTCATCGTCATAGGTCTAATTAGCGCACATGTCGTCTATAAAATCTTAACTATGCAAAATTACAAAATTGTGTAACTGCTTTTAAACTCTATCATATTACTGAGATAAATTTTGATAAACAATTTATTACTGAAACTTTTGTTTAAACGTTATATCAAGTTTAATGACAGTATTCAAAATATTTATCTTCCGATAAAATTATATTTATTTACTATTTTTCTATAATATATGTTTAATTCGTTTTTCAAAACATACTTAATTACTTGCGCATGAACCCCTATTGGAGTATAAACCACCCATTAGCATTCTCTAACCTACTCTATCCTTGGCCTTCTTCTCCAGTTCTATCCGATTACTGTTCGTTCTTTTGACGTCTGTCTCCGAATCTTAGCGTGATGTGTTCTTTGGTCTTCCTCTTCTTACCTCTAGTGCTTTTTCTTAATTTCTTACTCAACTAGAATCTGCTTTTTTCGTTTTTTCTTCAGAAATTCTGTTGTATACCAATACAGTATTGTTGTACTGTTCTGATAGGTAATAATTATATGATAAGACATTTTTTTACTTTATCCACAGAAAATAATTTTAGAAAATTATATATTGGAAAGTCATTGAAGTGTAGATAGTTTATAAAAGAAATAATGTGATAAGAAATAATATACACCGAAAAACTTTCACATCTCTTATAATTTAGCTGCTTAATTTAGTTACTGTCTTCATAGAAAAATTGATTCGATGAGCTATAAGAAAGAACTAACTGTAAAGACTCCAAAAAACTGACTGGATATATTTTAAGGTAAAAACTCGCTAACAGAATAAATCCATTATAGAATAATAAGGTGCTAGGTATAGTTACTAACTAACACCTGTTACCCTCAATGAAGCATAAGCTGCCAACCAGCATTCCCCAACCTACTTTCCAACTTCTATCCCATTGCTATTCGTGATTTTCATGTCTGCTTCCATTTCTCGGCGTAATGTGTTCTGTTGGTCTTTTTCTTTTCTTTTGACCTAAGGGTTTCCAAGTGAGGGCTTATCTTGTGACTCAGTCGGGTGCTTTCTCCAATTTGTGTCCTATCCACCTTTAGTGTTCTTTCCTAATTCCTTACCAAGATGGAGGAATCTGGTTTGCTCTCTCCTACAGTCGGTTGTTGTTAATGGTGTCTGACCAAAGGATCCTCAGAACTTTGCGTAGCCAACTATTAATAAACACCTATATCTTGTAGATGATGGCTATCCAAGGTTCTTAAAGTTTCCGCCTCATAGAGTAGAATTGTCTTGACGTTTGTATTGAAAGTTTTGACTTTGGTGTTGTTTGGTAGTTATTTCGATTTTCACATATCCTGCATTCGTAGAAATACCGCCCTTGCTTTAATAATCCGAGCGTTCATATTGGCATCAAATCCACCTTGCTCGTCAGTGACGCTGTCCAAGTATCTAAAAGTTTCTAGATCCTCCAAAGCTTCTGCATCAAGTGTTACGTAGTTAGTACATGTCGCACCGTATCGGAGGACCTTACTTTTTCCTTTGTCTATGTCGAGACCTGATATGCTAAGGCCGCTACTACGCGATCATCTGAGAAGTCCAAAGCATCTAGCTGCATTCGAGCTGTCCACTTCATACCGTGTTTCTCCTGATGTGTTGATGTATTCATAATCCATTTAGCCACAAGGAGAAGAAGAATTAGTGAAAGTATGCAACGTTGCCTGACATCGGTCTTTACTTGGGATGAGTCTGTTAAATGTAATACTTTTATAAAATCATCTTGTAACGTTTGCATGAAAACAACCAAAAACTTCTTGTTTAGCTGATCTTAGCTGACGAAATCGCTGATCAGGCAACTTGATCTTCAATCACATAGTATGGCTGAATTATTGGATATATGGTCAATAAAGAATAACATTTTAATGCATGAAAAAAAAAATTTTTCAACATGTCTGTCTCAATTGTCCCTACTAACGAGTCGCTTTCAGTGTATGCTCTTCACTGGTAATTATATTTCACTTTTTCAAAATCATACCCATACTTAAAATGACATAGATGTTAAGCTTGAAAAATTTCGCTGACAAATCACAACCAAAAAGACTTCAATAAACAAAACCACTTAACATTTAAATGAACATTAATGACAGAAAATTTTCATTTACATGTAATCGTAGTAACTTGACTACTGGCGAGTTGTTAATTATCAAGTCATCAGTCAAAGACAAAAACATAAATCTCAAAACAACTCCAAAATGTTCGCTTTAAACTGTCCTAATGATTATCTTATTCACTCCAGTAGACACTTTTCATGGGTCTATTTAGCTTACAAATTTAGCCCAAGTGTAATTATCTCGCAGAAAGAAGTACTAGAATGCACGGTATTCGTCATAACACTGGACTCATTGCGAAATATTTCACTAGGACATTGATTTCTTGATCTACTTTTTCTCACCTCTCAGACTACTGTGGTTTAAGCAGAATAAACAAGCTGACTGTTGAAACAAAACCACTCTGTCAAATATACACTGAACAGGTGGAAAATCTAAATATTTATCTCATTGTGTCATTAAGGTTTTTTAATTAATTCTTTTAAGTAATCAATAAACGGTATGAAAAGAAGATTTAAGAAGAAAACAAATAGAGAGACTTTGTGATGACGCGTCATTCACTTGAAGAACAGTTCATGAAACTTACTTTAGCAACTATTTGGAAAAGAATACGGTTGAAAATATCCATTAGTTCATTTCTTATGACTACCCAACATTTTGTGTGTACTTCAGTTGTTACTTTTCACTGACACTTTATGTAAACGCCAATAACTTCTTTCATTTAAGTGTTATTCAACAAAATAATCATCAAAAGATGAAGTAATATATGACCTAAATATTACGAACTTATTGCAATATCTTTACATAAAGTCTGGTTTGATAAGATTGCTTTTTTCCAATTTCTATCACTAGAGTTATACAATTAACAGTAACATGAACACTAAAGGAAGTACTGTTCAAATTAAATTTTTATTAATGTTATTTTAAAACGTTTTTCGTGGCCTAAATTATGCAATTAGTGGGAAGGAAATAAATTAGTACCTTAAATTGAAAATACTTTCTGTACTAAAGCAAAGAATAAATTGTGAACTGATAGTTAATTGATCATTTTCTTACAAATGCATAGACACGATCGATACACAATTTAAGGGAGAGAAATTCATTCAATATTGGCGTACGTTTTAAAAAGTTATTCTCAATAAATATCGCAAATGATACGATTAGACAAGCATAAGTGACTCTTATCAATAGCTATAATCTTCTCTTCATGACTGACCTTCAATTCAACCAATCATATGCCACTAGGTTATAATTGGTTGATTTGTTTAACCTGTATTTGTGAAAATTGATACGCATTTAGACTAAGGATCCATAGGTTCCAATTACGATTATGGACATAGACGGATAAACTAGCAGCAAACAAAACGTCAAGTAAGTCATGAAAAAAGTTAATTCTCTAAATAAGACTTATTTTATATATCAGTATTGACTCTTGCTCAGAATGAATCATTAACCTGCACCTGATATTAACTAAGTATAATATATTTTGTTCAATAAATTATTGCTCTTCAGAGGTATTTTTAATCATAAACGCCATTTTCAATACATAGCACGTCTTAATAGAGGTTAGCCAAAATGTATCTGCAGGTTAAAATAGGTCTGTCATTGTCTAGTCTGGTATAAATCACTAGCCTGTTATTTGTAACTCGATGAATACCTTTTTATTGAATAAGTGTTACTGATTTGACTAAAGCGCTATTATTATGGTTTGGTTCTATCTGCCCATTATTCTAGAAGCGATTTATATTTGAATTCGGCTTAGATTTCTTTCATCAATGACTAACGCAGCGGTAAAATAGATACAGTATCAATAGGTCCAAACACTGATGATAGATACGATGTTTAACACGTGATTTGTTCTTAAATGCCCTAGTTTGTTTTTCCATAAACGCAAGTATATTCAAATCTGTTTAGCTAAACATATTCAACCAAGACTTTTATTCAGGTTTCTATATGTAGAGTCCCAAGTTTACACTGATTTGCTTAACCTCAAATCAGTAATCAATCAGAAAATAAACTAAATTGTATTTGACTGTGTTTACTTCAAATAAAATGGGAAATGATATTCTATCTACTTCAAAGAATTTCGAAGTGTGAAGAAATCATATAACAACACTTTTCTCTTAGCTGAACTATCATTCGAGAAACTACTTCTGCAGTTGATAGATTAGTCATTCACTGACAATTTCTGGAATTATTTTGACTAGGTTCAGTTAAATTATTAAGGTTGATCTAATAAGTTGAAAGGTAAGTGGACTGTTAGACTGAAGTAAACTGAAATAAAGAATCCATTCATTTGTGTGGTTCAGATTAATTTGTTATAATTAGTGATTTAACACAACCGTAAGGGTTTTAATAAGTGTGCATTTATTATTTATCTTTCACGTGAAATTGTTTTCACACGTGATTAAATCTTAGTAGTAAACATTTAGTGGTCATATGTAATTTATGAAATTCGACTTTCGTCAGGAAACCACCGTTAATATGTTAATTGGTTAAAAACTCCGGTTTTTTTTAGTATTTGTTAATGAACATAATCCTGGAATTTGCTCTGGAAATTAACATAAATTTGCTTTTCTTTTCAACATTCTATAGACCTTTTTATGGTGTGATCTAAAATTTCCTGTTGTTACAATTCGGGTGTACTTATAGTTACTACTGTATCAAGCTGTCATTAGAAATAAATTCAGTTTCACATTTCTACCACTCAAGTTTTTGGGTTTTGAGACCGATTTTTCGCAGAACGTATTATGTTGTCTCCAGCTATAGCTTGCTATGAGGCTCAGTGCTAGTTGGCTTAGGAAAGAAGTTAAGGATGGCTTAACCAATACGCGATATCAGTTCGTGAAGACATTTACTGTTGAACTAAGCCTGGTTGTCTGATATACCCCATACGATAACGGTTATAGGTACTTGAAGACTTTGGGAGGCATAGTTATGAATTTGTCGAGATGGTCCAGTTGCATTCACTATCTGCCTTCCTCTATATCTTTCAGTTTCAGTTTCCCATCAAACATATGTACTTTTATTCATTCTCTTCCAAATGTTTCTCTATTGTTTATTTCTTTTCATTATTTATGACAATATTATTGTTTAAACTCATTGTTATGGATATTTTAAGACTAAATCTTACTTGTTCCAGGCTGCGTGTTAATTATGATTTATTTAGTGTTATTTTTCATAGTCTGATTTCAGTGCATGAATGTAAAATCTGATACCTGGTAAAATATGACCTCGTTTTACACATTCCTATATAGATAATTGCAAATGAAAGTTTTCTGTATAGTTTCACATGAGTTTTTAGGTTGTCTAGGGTTAAAATCACTTGATAAATATAGTTTTTGCTTTGTCACATCACCAGTTCATACTTCGCTGGATTCCAAATTCCTGAATTAAGAAATGGTGTAACAAATAAATTTTATGATGCTTTTAGATAGCTGCACTTTCGTACTACACACAAAAATACATTTTTATTCGATTTATTGTAATAGTAGTAGTAATCATTTACAAATAAACAACCTTCAAATGATGAATGTTTTATAATAGCAGTGGAATTTTTCCTGGTCATTAACATCCAATTTATTCAAAGAAAATTTCAGGTATTCAACATGTAAAGTGTACAGATTCGGGTTCGTCTAAATAAGCTTATTGTACTCAGGTATACCAAAACCCCCAGCTATTAAACTTGCCCTCATTTTGAACGCATTTAGAAAAGTTATTTAGTCTCCAAATTACTCTAATCAGCGTGAACAAATATGAAAACTGATTAAACGTCATTTTCACTATTATGATCTTCAGTAGCTTATATTTTGCTGAGAACCAGTTCCACATTGGATCAGTAATTAAAAAGAAAAAACAGTTTGATTTTATTCACTGAATTTATTTGTTTTTTTTTCAGATACTGTTCATTTAATTGTATTGATTTCTTGTATTGATTCAAAACAATCGCTGAAATGAATCTTCTTTATTTACAGTTGACAGTTTTTCATCCATAGAATTGCATAAATTAGATTATTTTCCTGACTCGAAACTGTGAAATAAATCTGATGAAAAAGTCAATAACAAATACTAGTTGCATAGTATTATTTCTGTACAGTTTCATTTTAATGCATCCAGCGTATTACATTGGCAATATCATGGTAGGCTTTTTTAGAATACATAATCACAACTATGTATGCACAAGTGTAAACTGGATGTATATATATATATATATATATATATATATATATATATATATATATGGATGCAGTTGTCCAAGAAAAATCCCATAGTAGTAGAGGTAGTAGAAGTATTAGCAGTAGTCGGAGAGGTTAGGGTTTGACGATATTATTCAAGAAGTAGAATCTAGTGAAAGAAACTTAAAAAGAAAAAAGATGAATGTGATAATGAACTCCGAAGATTAGAACTTTAGAGAACACAAAGAGTTGATGCACCTGCGCCATCGCAAACGGTTTTGAGCCATGTCATTCAAGGTCTCTAACTATCGATTACTATCATCTCATTAACCCCAACCAGGTGGTCGACACCTACCAACATGGCTAAGTCCACTCGTCAATGACTTCATGGATTTCTGCCATGTTTTGGTTTGGCCGCCCCTAACTTTCTTCCAACCTACTCCTACATCACAAAACAAAGCTCTTCGAGGCAGTCGGTGGTTAGGCATACGCAAAACATGTCCCAACCACCTCAACTGATGAATTTTCAAAACTTCATCTGTTAATCTGCCACCCTTACCTAGGACCCGTTTCCTAGGTCCTTTCAAAGGGCATCTTCAAACTTCTACATACACCGTATTTGATTTTATTTCTTAAAGAAATAGGTAAAAAAGACAGATTTGGATAAATAAAATACCACCAACGTTACCCTGAAAGATATTCATATCAAGTATGATTTCTTAAGAAAAATTTCCATAAATTTGATCATTGACATAGTTGAGGTGCCAAAAATAACTACTGAAGCTGGATAACGTTTCATTTTTTCTCTTCATACTACTAAAAATTAAAATAGTTTGACGGTATCAAAAATTCTTCAATAGGATTAAAGATTTCCATTAGTTGTGAATATTTTCTTCCCATAAAATATATCATATACATAAATAGTACAACTAACCAAGGCTTAGTGGCCGTAGAAAAATAAAAACTGGTCGTTCTTAAATATTAGTTATACACATAGCTCATTTTTGTGTTCAATTATAACAGAAGACGGACTATTAAACAAAGATTTAGTAACTATCATAAATCACCAGTCCTGTTATGCTCAAATCTCACTACATAAAAAAGTTGTACAAAGGTCTAGAAACCCACAACTCGACTATGAAATCAAGTTAACAAGTGTTGGGATTAGTATAGATTAGGAAAACTGTTGTTATCTATCAGTTTAACAACAGTATGTTAGACTTTAGAAGCTGTAAATTCAAATTACAGAACTTCAATACCCCAAAATGTATATTAAATCGAACTGTTATGAAATGGTACTTGGAAATGTGAATTCTTTAAAATTTCTTTCTGGCTTGAAAATGTTGACAAAAGTGAAATCAAAATTCATTTTTATTCATTAATCAGATGATTCATTCCAAATAATATCTATATTTGGTTACAAAGTATGTCACTAGGACAACCAAAATATTCAAATGGACAGTGTGTTGTATTTTAAACTTTTAAACAAGAAGATGTATATTTAATATTTGACAAATTTTTTTGCTCACTCAATCGAACGACTGGCTTATCATGATGACTGTTTCCTACATCTTACCAACAGGGAAAATCATGAGTAATTGTCTTTGTACGATGAGTCATTATATATATATATATCAGCATGTAGTGAGTCAGTAATCCTAGTCTTCCAACCTTTATATATAAATATATGTATATATTACATACATATCATGTGAGTCAGCCAGTCAGGCAATCACTTAAGCTACACTTCCGTCTAGCAGGTGTGAGAGTGTGCATCATCAACTAAATTACTTAATTGATTGAGCTTGTCACCTTATTTTTTCCTGGCTGTTCATTGGGCTAATTATTAGAATAAGAATGTACGTAGGACAACTGTCCAATCAAAATTAAGCAGATTTGTGACTTAACTTGATAGTTATAAGGTAAATTTGTACAAAGATAAGTACTAGCGTCACTACTTTGCCGCGGTCCATACGGCTTCATGTAGTATTTATGGTGAGTTTTTCTACAGCTTTTATGAATAACCATTAGAATTAAGGTTGAGTAAAATACATTTGCATGCATTTAACGTGTTTCTAAATATTTCCCATGATAGATTCAAAATGCTCTGTTAGAGAGCATATGGTCAAGATATTCAACTGTATTAAATAAAATAGTTCAATTTGATCTTGATTGTATTTCAACTACTTTAGAAAATATGAAATATTCAAAAGTGCTTCATATCTTAAGTTGCTGGGAATATCTCCAGTATTTCGTGAGATTTGTTCCATAATTTGCTACATCAGTCATGTAGAAACAGGTTTATTTTGTCAGTGAATTCATTTTCTTCATTATTTATAAAAATTAATAAAATAGGATACAGACAAAACTAGAATAAACACAAACACAAAGAACCTAGATCATCATCACCATTTCAGGAGGAACTAGAAAAACAGTTAGGCGGCCATGCAAGTGATTCCCATCCTGAAGCAGGTTGGAATCATATCAAGAAGGCTGTGGAAACAGCAATGGTATCTGCTAGCAAGGTAAACCACAAGGCTAGGATGAAGCCGTGGATATCAGTCGAATCCACCGAACTGATGGATGCTCGAAAACGCATCCCACCTGACTCTGAACATGATGAAGAGCGTACTCAACTTAGGCGCAGACTTATAAAAAGCCTACGTAACGACCGTGAACAGTGGTGGGTGGCGAAAGCAAAAGCGATGGAAAAGGCAGCGGTGATAGGCAACACTAGACAACTTTTCCGCCTTATCAAAGAAACCAGTATTAGGAACCCGAATGTAAGTGAGACTGTCTCGGAAAAGGATGGTCTTATTATCCATTCTCAATCTAGGAGGCTGGACCGATGGGCAGAACACTTTAGGGATCAGTTCAACTGGCCTTCAGCCACTCTTCGGTTGCCCACGATCTCCAGTCATCCTGAATGGCAAATCGATTTAAGTCCTCCCAGTTTACATGAAGTTGAGAAAGCTATAGGAAATCTAAGGAGAGGTAGAGCGGCAGGTCCCGATAGGCTTACCCCTGAGATGTTTAAGGATGGTGGTCCAGTTTTAACGGTTAAACTGACCGAGATCCTAGGTAGAATCTGGGAACTGGACGTAATCCCATCTGACTGGTCTCAGTCGCTAATTGTCCCAATCTACAAGAAAGGACAGAAGTCCTCTTGTGACAATCACAGGGAAGTTTAACTAATATAGTTTCTAAATTGTTAGCCTCGATTATACTTAGACGTCTAACTAGGGCTCGCGAAGAGCAGACTCGAGAAAACCAGTCTGGTTTTCGACCTGGACGTAGTTGTATAGACCACATCTTCACACTACGACAGGTCCTGGAACACAGACACACATTTAGACGTCCGACAATAGTCGTGTTCCTGGACCTTAAGGCGGCATTCGACTCAGTGGATCGTGAGGTTCTGTGGCAGTGTCTGTCATTGAAAGGTGTACCAAAGAAGTACATTAACCTTATACAAGCACTCTACTCGAACACCACTGGTCGGGTGAGAGCATATGGCGAACTGTCATCTGAATTCTCTACATCAAGTGGTGTCCGTCAGGGCTGTCCACTCTCTCCATTCTTGTTTAACTTTGTCGTAGACATCCTCTTAGAGTTAACATTAAGCTCGTCAGATTTTTCAGGGGTTGACCTTCTACCAGGAAAGTCGCTTACTGATCTAGAATATGCCGATGACATAGTTCTATTCGGTGAAGACGCTGACAAAATGCAGAGTCTTCTGACTACCATAAGCAACAATGCGAACATGTTCGGGATGCGGTTTTCCCCCTCGAAATGCAAAATGTTGTTTCAAGACTGAGTTGCTTCGGCACCTGAACTAGTGATAGGGAGTGAAGTAGTCGAGCGTGTAGATCACTTCACTTATCTGGGGAGTCTCATCAGTGCTGACGGTCTGGTGACTGACGAAATCTCAGCTCGGATACAGAAAGCTCGATTGGCTTTTGCCAACCTGCGTCACTTATGGCGTAGGCGTGATATCCGTTCGCTAACCAAAGGGCGGGTGTACTGCGCAGCAGTTCGTTCCGTTCTCTTATATGGCTGTGAAACATGGCCGTTAAGAGTAGAAGATGTTCGTAGGTTACTAGTATTCGATCATAGATGTTTAAGAAGCATTGCTCGTATATCGTGGGACAGCCGAGTAAGCAATGCTGTCGTTAGGAAACGAGTACTAGGTAAGGATGGCAGATCAATCGATGAAGTGGTGAAACTTCATCAGTTGAGGTGGTTGGGACATGTGTTACGTATGCCTAACCACCGACTGCCTCGACGAGCTATGTTTTGTGGTGTAGGAGTAGGTTGGAAGAAAGCTAGGGGCGGCCAGACCAAAACATGGCAGAAATCCATGAAGTCCCTGACTAGTGGACTGAGTCATGTTGGTAGATGTAGACTACCTGGTTGGGGTCCGCGAGACGAAAGTCATCAATGGTTAGAGACCTTGAACGACATGGCTCAAAATCGTTTGCAATGGCGCAGGTGCATTCACTCTTTGAGCTCTCTCAAATCCTAATCTTCTGGACTAGCCAGCACCTCTACCTTTGTCTTTCTAACCTTATCTCACTGAATTATATTTTTTGAATAATATCTTAAACCCTAGTCTTCTTTATTAACATTAATACCTCTACCATCTTTATCACCATGGGATTTGATTTGACATTTGCGTCTCTGTGCTAATGTGATGGTATGGCAACATGAACTTATGTACATACGTACGAAGTTCTACGTTGCAACTGACTGACTGACTGACTGATCATCACCATTATCTACTAAGGTGGTTTTTATTTTCTCTAACCCTTATGGACGATTTACAATTGCATTTAATCAGTCCCGGTTTCGTATTCTACTTCAATTATTCTCATCCATTCGAGAAAATAGATTTCATCTAAGAAAAAGTAGTCTAATAGATACTTCTCTTAAAATAATGCATTCTTGATAGAGATTATAGACATTTTGATTCGTTCCTCTTTGTTTATTTTTTGCTAAAAACTAAAATTAATGTTAAATTTTAAGGAATAATTAATTGTCTATTGCGAGTTGACATTTACATGTTATATGTATTACCTTCTTTTTTATATTTCTAACATGCCAGAAAGATAGACATGAAGAATAATGAGACTTAAAACGTCGTACATTCAGACATAAACAGTTGTCCTTTAAAGTGTATAGAAGTACATTTTTGTATTTAAAAAAGGAAGTATAAATGTATCTTCAAGCAGATTTTTATGAATAACTGACACTGATTATTGGATTATAAAAAACTAGGGTAGTTTTAAACAACTGTTCCATTCGTGATATGAAACTCTCCTAATTAAAGGCAGTACATAGCATTATTGGCTTGTTTATTTATTAGTTTTGATTAAATTTCTACATGGTTGTACTGTCTTACCATTCAAACACGTCTTCTAAAGTTAGTTTACTCATCGGAAATCCTACAATTCAGTTTAAATATTTGAATTTTATAACGTAAGAGATAATAAACTACTGTAGAATGGAATTTTGTATATGACTTAAAATAATTGATAAACAGACAGTGTGAATAAATTTATACAAATAAATACTGAGTAGTTGATTATAAGGTTATAGTTCTTACCAATTACATATAGTTTTTTTTAGTTTATTATTCATCGTAATTCGAACAGATCATGTACGTGAAGCTTCAAAGGTTAAAAATTCATAACATAATGAATACGTAAGTTATACTGACGGTCAGCATTTTTATACACATAAACGTCAATCCATCGTCTCTTTAGTTTTCTTTTGACATTTTAAATGCGTAACAAAGAGAATCATCTTAAATTTTAGTATAAGATTGTTAATTCTCTAAAAAGTTGATGATGTAACGTGAAATGTTGACGAAATGTAATGAATTCCTGTTATTTGTCAGAAAATACATTATTAGAACAGTGTTTGCCATGTTTTACATAAGTCTAGTTTCAATATTAATAGCCACTACTAACTAATGTAGTCGTCTAAACTTATCTGACAAAAAAATGATAAATTTTTAAATACTGTCTAGTTATTAAGGTTAGTCACAATGTAAAATGTAAACTATAATTGTTTACAAAATACAATGAAAAAATTTGGATAAATGGCGGCATTTTGTTTTCATTTCTCTTAGTTAAAAGATAATTTGCTTGCGTCTTTTCACATTCATGTTGATCACAAATCGAAATATGCATTCAAATATAATTCTTTATCAATCAGTTAAAATAATGAGGTAGCAAGAATGATAAATCATCTACAAAAGAGGATTCCAGGAATCACCTTACGGTTATAGTCTGAATTAGAGGAGAGTATATAAACTAAACTAAACCAATTATTGATATGCATTATAAATTACCAAACATTTTATGATTGTGAGTTGCTTCCTAGTTCACAAATATTCACACAGTGATTTTGTAAATACCATGATCTAGGATCTAAATAATCCGACATGATCATGATCAGAATTGTTTGAAATGATTTGTTCATTGTACTTTCTAAAGTTGTATGAATTTGGAATTTATCGGTTCTCTGGACAGTGACCTAAACTTTGCTACGAATAGTTAAAAAAAAAGTCATTTTTGACTTATTGCAATATTCTCTAATGTTACTGTTATGTTCTGTAAATGATTATTTTTATTGTTTTTTTCTCGTACTTTTGGAAACTTTACTTCCAACACTGAAACTTCGAATCATACAACTAACACACTGATTGATCTTAGCTCTCTTTTTTTCATAATTAAAAGTATTTTCAAAGATGCTAAGTATTCATTAAAAATATCTGACATTTCCACTAAAACCTATTAGAGACAAAACAACTGTAATGATAGATCTGCTAAGACTGAGATATGTGGAGTATACACTGAATGTAAGATTATTCTTTGTCAAATTTTTAAGTTAAAGTTTAAAATTGTTTCAGCTACAAGTTCATAAATCTAATTACAATAATTTAGAATAAATAATAACTTTTTAGTTAAACAAAACAATGAACTAGTTTTTAATTAGCCTTAATGAAATAATGATTTTCTATTGGTGAGAATGTAAGAATGGATTATTGAATAATAAACAACTTTTATTATCCCATGATCTGAAAATTATTTGTTAACATGAAATTTGTAATATTCATAAATTTATCACTATGATAAACAAGTATCTGATAGTAAATTTTCATTTTTAGTCTAGATAATGTCCGGAACTAACTCTCTTCATTATCATATTAAACATAATGTTTAATCTTCAAGCAAAGTCAATATGTGTAAGCAGTGACTGATGTAATAAATTAATAAAATAACCAATCTACATCTATTATTTCATAATTTTATACGTGAGTGATATTATCTAGAGTTAGTTTCGTATATTATCGATCGAATGAGATAATTGTCTAGAAATTGAATCAATATTTTTGTAGATTACTTTCAAACCTAATTAAATACATAATTTATAACATTTGAATGTTGTTTCGTGTTTTATGGTAATTGATTGGTTATACAAAGAATGATTTAACATAGCATTTCTGAAAAATTATTAAATTTAAGCTGTAATTCAATAACTGATGTCGTCACGTGAGAAAATATTAATTTATTTCACATCACATTACCGTGAAACAAGAAATCGTTTGGATGGCTATACACACAGCACTAGGCGGTCGTTAAGTCTTTTATATCAATTAATGATCTTTCGAGTGAAGCACTAAAAACAGCAGCTAGTTTGAATGTAACCCAAGTTCAATTATCAACATTTTCATCATCATCATTGATCCACCTAACATAGTTCAGAAGTTTCGTGGAGATTATAAATTTTTTATAGTTTGTATCAAGGACCGATCTTTGTTTAGAAAAAATCTATTGAAATCCAGAAAGTATTAGATTATTGTTTGTCATGACATGAGACAGCTCAATGGTACGCGGCTGCTACGCCAATGGATATCGAACTCGAGATCCTCAAGTTTGACAGTGAAGTTTTTAGGTCGGGACGATCACTGAGCTAAAAGATATATATGTCTAACTTCAATCAGTTAGCTATACTGAGCGAGTATTTTCTATTATCTACAATGAAAAACTCGTTTATCTATAGGTTAAATGCTGATCGGGACACCTGTGGTTCGGGATTCGATTCACGACAGATGAGCGATGATAAGGAATTTAGTTTTTTCTTAAACAAGATAAAAACGGAATTGCATTTTCCCGTCAATTCTTAAAACTGTGTCTTGTTTTGTTTGGAATTCTATTATAATCGAATTTCGAAAGAGAACAAATTTGCTTTTCTTTGATAAATAACAAGTAAAATCATGTCAGTTTACATATTAGAACTACACTTCATGTAATTATTTCAATACTAAACATTCCGAAATAAATTGTCTTACAATTGCATAGATTATTTCTTCATTGTAACAGATGAAATGGCAATAGGACATTTTCGGAACCAAATAAATTTTCTTTCAGACTAGCTTATCGATTTTTACTTATTTTAATTTGATTACATAATTAAATGAGTATGCCTAAGTTGGAAATAATTTTATACTATTTAGACAGGTTTCATATTGTGAAATGGTGAGTGAAAACACATCTGCATAGAAGTAGAATTTCGAATGATGATGTACTGGTTGAGTTAACTTGTTTTTTTTAGTGCTACCACACTAACTGAAATTTCAGTTAAAATTAGTAATGCTTAACTCAATAAATTTGTGGCATTAAAGTATATTCATTCCTACAATGAAACAATTTTCTGGTTCTTTCAATAAATTAAAATGAATCTTTCGGAATTATCAGAGAACTTGATACATAGAAAATTTCTATAATCCATTGATTATTAAAATCCGAGAATGATTGAAAATTTAAATCTACAAATCATTTTTTAAAAATCCACCACGTGTGTTAACAAATGTTCTTTGAAACTACTTTCTTTCAACAAGAACTTTTTCGTTGAATTTCGTTCAAATAAATCATCAAAGGTGTTCACCTTAGTTTAATAGTAGTATACAACTAGTCTTCTACCGCCTACTCTACCATCTCCCTGATAAAATCAGGTTTCTATTTTCTTTTTTTCTCAGAAATTTTATAATTATTTGCAGAAACTAAATTGTAAATTTCATTTTATTAATTTTTTTTTGTTGGTACTTGGTTATGACGCAAATTCTGTAGACAGGATTTTTTTTAACCAAGAATGTTTTAATCACATGTACAGTACTTAAATTTGTTACAGAAATTATCAATGTTTAAGTAAAATGTTTTATTCAAGAAAAAACAAACGGTACCAGTATAGTAAATGTTATGTAAATTTATAGATGATGACAGTTGTCATTGAATGCATTCTTCTTGAGTGTAGTGTGGATTTTTAAAATTGGCTTTCACTGTAAATTTTTTATAGACTTCAATAACAATGATTTAACCCAATCAAATCTGACTACAGACTGTAAAGAAAAAAAGTAGAAATTGCTTACAATTGGAAAACTTCAGTTTCAGTCATAAACAAGCATACATGTTTTCCATTAAATTCTGATTGAATGTTGAATATTATTTACACAAATTTGTCTTTTCTGAACAGTTGAACTTGTCTGTCATCGGCACGAAGTATGTTTCTGGGGTTTTTCTTCGTTCGATTATGATTTGTTTCATCAGATCATTAACGCCTGAAACTAGCACACTTAAATGTGATAGGAAGTGAGGTAATCGAGCGTGTCGACCGCTTCACTTATCTCGGGAGTCTCATCAGTACTGATGGCCTTGTGTGTTACGAAATCTCAGCATGAATACAGAAGGCTCGCTTAGCTTTTGCCGACCTGCGGCACTTATGGCGTAGGCTGATTAAAGACGAGTTTACTGCACAGCGGTTCGCTCCATCCTCCTCTATGGCTGCGAAACATGGCCAGTAAGAGTAGAAGATAGTCGTAGGTTACTAGTATTCGATCATAGACGTCTTAGAAGCATTGCTTGTGTATCGCTGGTTACCCGAGTAAGCAATGCTGTTGTTAGGAAACGGGTGCCAGTTAAGGATGGCAGATCAATAGATGAAGTATTGAAACTTCACCAGTTTAGGTGGTTGGGGCATATGCAATGTATGCCTAACCCTCGACTGCCTCGATGAGCTATATTTTGTGGTGAAGGAGTGGGTTGGAAGAAAGCTAGGGCGGCCAAACCAAAACATGGCATAAATCCATGAAGTCACTTAGAAGTGGTTTGAGTCAGGTGCAGGCTACCTGATTTGGGTCGAGACGAAAGTCACCAATGGTTAGAGACCCTGAACGATATGGCTCAAAATTGCTTGCAATGGCGCAGGTGCAAGAGTGGATACTCTTCGTATTCTCTCAAATTGAAATCTTCTGAATTCCTCATCATCTCTATCTTTCCCTTTCTAAAGTTATCTCTTTGAACTATACTTCTTAGATAATAATTTCGATTCCTAATATTGAGATGGTGGAGAAAACTTGCAGCTCAGGTGGATGATTCTGGTGGTGTTTCGTTCTCTGAGCTGGTTGTTTTGGTTGTGAAGCATTCGAATGCTTCACTTCTATCTGAAGTTTGTGCTGATGATGTTGTTCAGAAGAACAATGGAAGCTCCACAACCAAAACAACCAGCTCAGAGAACGAAACACCACCACAATCCCTAATATTCTTCATTACCATTAATTTTTATACTATCTCCACCACTATGGGATATGAACTATATATATATATATATATATCCAAAACAAGAACATATTCTATATTACAGATACAACGCCGTACAAATAAAAGCAATAACAGAATAGTAGAACTTCATTCTACACTAAAGAGTTTTCTACTAATAAATCTGTTCAATGCAAAAGAAGTAAGCTTACTTCGAGAAAATCATCAGAGTTGATGAGCAGTAAAATGACCAAATAAACAACTGTAGCAAAAACTTTGTTCAATTTGAAACATTAGAAACTTAAATAAATACAATTAAATTACATGACGTTTCGATAACTGTTAAGAAATAAGAACTAACCAACTACACAAAATATATATAATTTAATCAAACCCTAACTATGACTAGTGCCGAATAAGCGATTTATCTAAAATACAAATGAGGAAGTATGGACTAGCTAAAATGTGACTGAGTGAGCAGAGCATATTCAATTCATTCATGACGAACATATGCTTCTATATCATAGATAGAATGACTTTTTTTATCAGAAGCGCATAATTAAGTAAAAATTTTTTAAACTAACAAATTACCTTAGTTATCACTACTTACAACATAATAATAATTTAACCTTTTATGTGATTTGTAATGTTAATTGGTAAAAAATAAGTCACTTGATCTGAATTAGATAAAGGAGAAGAATAAACTCATAATTACTTTCATAATTCTCTTTTATAATTCGATAACCTAAGAAATTCTGTACAGATAAATTCATTTCACATGAAATATAAGTTTAATTGATAAAAAGGAATTAACATTAATTATTGATATCGATTACCATTTTAGACGTATACGTATGCTAATTAAATAAGTATCATATTTTTCATATCTGAATTTTGTCTGTTTAGTCAAATGACAGTTTCACAAAGAGATTTACCATAAATCAACATAACTAGATATCGTGTACAAGCAAGTTGATGTACACTAATTAACTTATATTGAGTGTTTTTCTTTTTCAAGATAAATTTTTTACTCTTTCAAAGTGTTTATTTTTAAATTTTGAAATAGTTTTACAATTACAAAGTTAAGAATTTATCCATTTCAAAAAAATTTACAGTTACAAGTGATTTTTTTTGGTTCTGATTATCATCTAGGTAATTATGTCAAATTAGTTAAAATGAAATTTGTCAATAATTTATTACTATTAATAATTTGTATCTTAATAAAACAAAAACAGAATTAACTTGAAACTGTTTCACTCAATTTATCATTGAATTAAATTTGAAAACGAAATTTCTGATAAATTTTCAATGGTCATTCTCAGAATATAGAAAAGTTAGAGTGAATGAATATTTTACTAATTGTTAATCGTTATTCATTGACTGATTGCGTGTTATGAATCATCATTCGATAAATGAAAATACGTTGACCTATTAATCAATATGAAACTTGACACCACACTATTACGACGAGATGATTGTATAAACATGGATAGTAAAATAATTAAAAATAATACAGTAGTCATGATAATAAGAAAGAATAATTAATCAGTAATATAGTTCAATATTGCAGAATGTAATGGTATGTATCAAGAAGTATTGGAATCAAGGAACATAAAGAATTCTTTGATAATATTGTGAATGAATCTGAGCTAGGTTAGCCAACATTTTCAGCTACTGATCTCCGTTATCATTGAGATAATCTTTTTCAAATAACGTGACTTAAGCCTACAGTTAATGACTTGAATAAATACCTGTCTAGGTATTACTGCTTCTAGTTTCTCTCAGACATGCTCCTACACAAAATAACTTCGCTATTGTAGGCAGGTGATGATTATTTGTACGTGATACAAATCTAAATCACTTTAGCTGGTAAAACTTTTCAACTTTATTGATCAATTTGTTATCTTTTTACCCCCAGTATCATGTGTTTAATCTCACTGTTATTCACTCAATTGTTCTGTGATACGTAAGTAATGCTTTTGTGAAATTGATGATCAAAAACCTATATAGCCTACACATATTTTCTGTTTTCACGCCCTAACTACAGGGATAGAATTCGTGATGATAAAGGAATGTTCATCTATGGTTAAACCGAACGGAAAAACTTTTCATTTTATATTTATATAAACATTATTTAATATAGTTTATTTGCCTAATTATATTCTAGACTAATGAGTCACTGATTATTCACCTATATGAAATACATATATATGTATATACATTAGTATGTATTAGTGGTATATTTCTAATTAGAATGCATTCATTAGGTATTAAATATGTAAATAATAGATCAGTAAACTACCCTCCATTCCTCATAACCATTATCATAGCAAACATATCAAAACAAATCCTTAACGTTCATTATTTCGATTTGCTGTTTGTTCGTTTATTTTTTTTTGTAAATGCACAAAATTATACACTATGAATCAATTATTCATTACAATAATCATTCAGTATTTATTGGATTTGTCAATCGTTCTTCTTCATCCTATCTTAGAGATAGATACATTTGTATCGAACTATTTACATATCTGCATAAAATGTTATAATTTGAAGAGATAATTTTGTTTTGATGCATTTTAAACATACATTAGTAAACTATTTGGCTTATTGTTATCATTCAGTATATTATTGCTGGTTTATTAAATTGTTTTTAAATATTTTCTAATCAATTTGATATTGGTGTCAAATAAATAAACACTGAAAAATGCAGACTCTATTACTTACTTAGCATGGCAATCTGAACTAATGTACTTACGTACGAAGTTCTGCGTTGTATCTGTCCTGTTACCCCTTGTGAAGCATAGGCCGCTAACCAACATTCTCCAACCTACTTTGTCCTAGGCCTACCTTTCCGATTCTATCCAGTTGTTGCTCTGATTGTCAGAAGGGGCATCAGCCTCATGACTTCCAAAGGAAATTGGCTTTCATCCTGAGGCGTCATAGCTCTTCTAAATGAAAACCTTCCAAATGTTAGGTTAAAGTTTAAATGATTTGAGTTATTTTTTCTGGTTAGCTTTTTTAATTAGGTTAGGTTTTTACGGGTTGGTGCCGCTAACCCCATGCCAAACCCTCCTTGTTTATCCGGGCATGTGACCAGTAATAACCCCACAAGGACTCCAGGCGGAGTTAGAGTACTGTAAAGGATTTTTAATTAATTCTATAGCTTTTCAAATAAGGCACAGCGACAAATTTTGTCAAAGTTATTTTTAAAAACTTCAAATTTTTAGTGTTAGTCAAGTTGCGTTTACTTGTGATGGTTAGTTTGGACTTCTGACTGAGTCAATTAAATCATTAAGGATGAGGTCATAAGTGAACGATATTTTTCTCATCACTATTCTTGAATATGATTGATCGCTTCTTGAGATGGTGGAGAAAATTTGTTGCTGAGGTGAATGATTGTGGTGGAGTTTCGTTCTCTGAGTTGAATGTTTTCGTTTTTCTGAACAAGATCATTAGCCCAAACTTCAGGTTAAAGTGACGTATCTGAATTTCTTTACGTGTGACTTGTTACTCGTCCTATTGACCTTGATCTTGATTCGTTATTATTGACCTGGAGAGGATACAATCAAAATCAAGATGCCAACAACGACAGGTTTACGGTGAATAATAACCAAATAAGATTGAGGTCAACAGGATAAGCTACGAGACGTGCCTGGAGAAGTGCGAATGCGTCACTGCTACCTGAAGTTTGTGCTGCTGATATTGTTCAAAAGAATAAATGAAAGCTCCACAGCGAAAAATATCCAACTCAGAGAACGAGACCCTCCCACAATTGATTACTGTTGAATGGCAAATGATGATACACATCACTGAATATTTCGAATTTAGGATGAGTAAATTGTAAAATGCTCTGCAATATTCAAATGAAATTAATTGATATTTATTGAAGTTCTCATTCAAGAAATAAACATAAGCGTTTCAGGAACAAACTAAAATGTATATATTCATAAATTAGTACAACCTAAATCAATGAATAGTAGTTTCAGTTAAATAATAATCAAGCTTCACATTAAAGTATGGTTCAGAATTCAGCAATCACCCTGTTTAATATTTATATTCCAAACATACTTAGTTTGTATACGAGCAGACCGACCAGATTGCATTACATCATCAAATACAAAAATAACAATTATACATGAACAAGCCAAAAAGTGGTTCTGTGTAGGAGAGGGTTTAAGTAATAGACTGGTACAGAAAGGATGTTGATGTCTGAATGAATCTGTGGATATAAATTAATTGTGAATCTTTGATAAGGTTATAAATAGCGATCGATAATTACAGTTTTTTGAGAAGTTTAGTTTATACATAAATATATAGTTATTTCAATTCACAAATATTCAACGTACAATTATTTAATTGTTTATCATGCTGTGAAACCTCGACAGTTTGAAGTCATTTCACATTATTATTATTATTATTACTATTATTATTATAAGGTGCAAAGATTCAATTGAATTTTTGTTGATTTAAAATAATGTTTATTTGATTTTTTTTCAAATTAAATAATTATCATGCATAATTTTACTATTCAGTTGTTTGGTAACCTATAATCGATTCACACAGTAAAGGTTATTTAACATTTGACCTCAATGAGTAAAACAGTTAAAGGTTAACATATTTGTGGTTTATACTAACATACTTTTATAAACCACGCACAACATTTTGTATCGATGTTAGGCTACCTACTGATTGATTCACAAATGATGGAACTATGAAATTACTTATTTGGTTACTGAAAACTGCATAGAATAGATATAGATATGTTCTGTTTTCAGTGATTGCATATTTTGGTTTTCACACAAACATTGTTATCCGATTGTTGTGATTACCAGGCTGAATTGATTTGATTCGTAATCGTTAACTAAATTCTTTGAATTAATTTTCAAAATCTAGTTGTGTTTATTTGAACTGGTCACGTGTAAAACTCTATTTCATCATATTTTGATCTTGTATTTAATGACGAGTGTACACTATTGAAGGTTCCTTTACTACTAGCGATCGGTTCCTCACAGCTTCCTGGTCTTTGGGTAGCTCCTTAGTTGATGCCATTTTGGTGCGGATAATGATACACACCATGTAAATTCAACTATATTTCAGGTAAACAGATGCTGAGAATTTTACATTAAAAATTCGAATGCAATGCTCAGTGTCCAAATACCTAACTCTATCTAGCGTGGAAGCACAGGCGCATATTGGGAATTCTCTGCAAACCGTAACCACTGGTTTGTGACTCAAGTTACTTACTTTCTTACGCCTGTTACCCCTAATGGAGCATAGGCCTTCGACCAGTATTCTCCAACCTACTCTATGTGCTTCCCTTTTCAGTTTTGTCCAATTTTTGTCAATTCTTATGTTTGTTTCCATTTCTCGGCGTAATGTGTTTCGTGGCCTTCCTCTTCTCCTTCGGCGTTGAGGTTTCCAAGTGAGAGCTTGTCTTGTGACGCAGTTCGGTGCACTCCTCAGTGTGTGTAGAGTTATAATGGTTTTATTTATGTCTTCTTGTCAGCGTTTTTTAGCGAGTTAGTTTTCTATAGGATGGGTCGCCAACCCCAAGCCCAACCACCCTCCTTTATCCGGTTTTGGGACCGACAGTAGATCCAGAAGGGCTCCAGGCGTAGTTTGATTTCAAATTACTGTTTAGTAAATGTCAGTTCGTAATGAAGTTAATTTCCAACTCTTTAATCACTAAAAAGGTAAGAAAAGTTTGATGTATTGAGGACTATTCATATAAGCAAAGTATGACAGCAGGATATGACAGAGAGATTCTATCGTCTTTTAAAACAATAGTTCATACGTGATGAGCTAATTCTGGTTATTTTTTTATCAAAGGAAATTTAGTCTCATGCTGAGTGCATGGAAAAATATTGTTTGAAATAACTGTCAAAATCCTTAAAAACTCCACTTAACATTAAATAATCCTGTCAGATTTGATTTGAATTTCGGTTTACTGACTGACTATTGGTTCACTAGTCAGAAGTAAGAAATTATTGATGTCCTCAAAGTAAATATTCAAAAAAAAAAACTGACACGGTGAATTATTAATTTTTCTATCTAGGTCAATTATCCATAGTTTTTCCCCATTCTCGAATAGTTTTACTTAACCTATGATGTCAAACATAGGACGGACTAACATTAAACCAAGATCATAAAATAAATGACAATCAACGTTAATTAAATTTGATGAAATAGGCATTCAGCGAATCGGTGGTTCACATAAGTATAGAATAAGGAATTTCTAGATCATTAGTTTTAGATAAATATGAGAATTAACTATAATAATATTGTATGGATAATGTGTTTCTTTTTAAGGTTTGAACGATAAACTTCAAAAAGTATTTCTTACTAGTTGAAAAACATCTACTGTTCTTCTTACAAAAGCATGAAGTTTAAACATGATCACATTTTGGCATGTACTTACTACCTATGAAATATAAATACAAAATATAATTAAAAAAGATTTTGAACTGTCCAATTCAAGAATAAGTTTAATTATATTTCATAGCCAAGTAATATATCCTTGATGACTTGTAGATGGGTTGTAGTCTCCATTAGTATGCGATTCTCCTCCTTTAAATGCTAAGTATTGCTTTGGGATTTACTTGTGTTGGCACCTGAACTGGTGATAGGGAGTAAAGCAATTGAGTGTGTTGACCACTTTATATATCTTGGGAGTCTCATCAGTGCTGATTGTCTAGTGTATCAAGAAATCTCAGCACGGATACAGAAGGCATGACTAGCTTTACCAACTTGCGTATTTTATGGCGTAGGCGAGATATCTGTCTACTATGAGTCTACTGCGCGGCTGTTCACTTCATCCGACAATACGAGTGTGAAACATGGCCAGTAAAAATGGAAAGATATTCATAGGTTGCTAGTATTCAATCATAGGTGTGTTCTCAGCATTGCTTGTGTAACCTGGGTGAATCGAGTAAACAATACAGTTGTTAGGAAAAGAGTACTAGGTAAGGGGGACACATAAATTGATGAAGTTGTGAGTCTTCATAGGTTGAGGTGGTTGGGACATGTGTTACGAATTCTCAACCACCGATTGCCTCGGCGAACAATGCTGTCTGATGTACTGGTAGGGTAGAAGAAAGCTATGGGCGGCTGGACCAAAACATGACACAAATCCATGAAGTCACTGACAAGTGGACTGAGTCATGTTGGTAGATGCAGACTACCTAATTGTGGTCCACGAGATAGTTATAACTGACGGTCAGAGACCTTGAACGACATGACTCAAAATCGTTCGCAATGGCGCAAATGCATTTATTCTTTATCTTTTTTCAAATCCTAATCTTGTGAATTCCTTATGACCATTTTTCCTCTTTTTAAATTGATTTCACTGGCATATGCTTGTCAAATCAAATCTTCGGTCCTTAATCCTCTCACTTACTACTAATACTTCTACTACATCTACCACAATCGAATTCAAATTGACATTTCCATTTGTGTGTTCTAATGCAGTATGGCAACTTAAACTAATGTACAAACGTACGTTTCAAATAAGCTAAAAATTGTATTTGTATACGAAAACTATTCAATAGATTATATTTAGAAGAAACTGATGGATTGTCGTGAAACAAAATAGATGTATCAAAAAATAAATTGTATTATTTAGTTTAGTTTAGAGTTCGAAAGATATAATTTCTTGTTATTAGTTGAAAGTATACGGTGATTCTATGTGAATAATAATAATTGTGTAGGTGTGATAATACAGGATCTTATAAATAAATAAATAATTATACACAGGCATAGCGAAGAATACAAAAGTACTTCAGTTCAATACAATTGAATGTACTATGCAATGAATTTGTACAAATTTCCTCTCTTACCGCACATACATAAATGAATGTTGATTTTGTTTTGCAAGTTTGTTATTTCAGTCAAAATATTACTACATAAATTTATGTATTCCGTTTGAATTTACAAATCTTTAATATTATTTTGTCGAAAGTGATATTTATTTTCTCCTTCTATGGAATATTTCAAATTTACATGACTGTATGTTTAACAAAACGGTTAAATCATCTGCTTAGATAGTAATTTTTTTCAATGTAATCAAACTAAAAAAAATGGTGTAGTCAATGCTTTTAAGTTATTCCATCCGCACTGATTGTAAACTCATTTCTAGTTGAATGCTTATTATTAAAAGAGAATTGAACACGTCGGTATACCGATGTTGTCAATGATGCGGTGAGCAATCGTTTCTATTATACATTGGAATGCTGAATTGTTTGTTACAACCAAATGTGTTGGTTACTTTAGAAAGTAAAAACTATACTTATTTTGAACGTTTCATAGAATCAGAATAGAATTAATTTATAGAACAGCATTTATATTCAGAATGTCATTTTTGTTTTAAATAAGCTAAAATTATTACATGTTTTTTAATCAAAGGTTGAAGTAAATTTAAAATTGATTATATATATATATATATATCCTTAGTTTTTTAGATTACGAACTCAGAAACAAATACATCACTTTAAGGCAAATATTCAAAAGAAATATTTTTTTGATCTAAATGATATTCATTTTAAGCAATACCCTCAAGTTTAATTTATGCATTAAATCAATGGAAACCAGTACTTCCATGAACATAATTGAGAAAAATGTTTTATATAAAGTTTCAAATAAGTCATTACTGTAAACAGTATCTAGTTAAAACAGTAGTGTATCATCACATCAAACCATAAAAATAAATCACTTATTTTCCTTGCCAAAAAATAAACAGTTGTTTTTGAATACTTGTAAATGAATATGACCAAAATAATTATCTTTATTGATTATAAATAAATAATTTCTTTTGTTTTGCTATTTTTCTTTAATTGTTACATGTTAATTAGTAATTAATTTTTTCATTGAAACCAATTCAATTTATGAACAAAAAATAACATTGGTGCTTGCTCTTTAAAGGAGATGAGAAATTATTCAAATGAGTAAGCAAATGAAAGTAATTAGTAGAGATTTCGAAATAAAACAGTGAGAGAGTGAAATAAACAAAGAATATAAGAGTAGAAATTATTATGACTTTCGTTATTATTATTATTATTATTATTATTATCATTATTACTAATGCTGTTTGCCAACATAGCGAATAAACAAATTTGATTTTTTTTAAGGAAAAACAGCATTTCCAATTATAGGTGCTTCATTACATTTATGTGTCGATTTTTACTATGTGAATTTCTCGAAACCGAAATATGTAAAATGAAGTTATGGGATACCGACATATTTTCGGTTATTTTTGTATTCTGTAGTCTACACTGATAGTTTTAGGAATGAAAAGAGGATTCTGTTGGTCAAAATTGATTGGAAACAACTGCAATTACTTGATTTCATATAATTCAAATTGGTTTCGTTCAGATTGTATTATATTAATTAAGAAATAATTATTGATATTCTGTTCAGTTGCAAATGATCATGAAAATTTATTGATGAACTTCTTTACTTTTTTAAAGCATAGTTCCTACAACTTCATAAAAGATGAGATATTTATACTTCCTGTTGATCATGTGATCAACGAACTAATGTATTATTGATGACATTAAACGATCACATTGTTTAGTAAATGTACAAGAAATAAACTGATTGATTTTGAGTCAGTGGTAAAATAGCATCGTTCTAGACATTAGATGTGAAAAGTGTCGAGTTGCACCTCTTTTAACACTATTCAACACTTCTAAGCAAAAATGAAATATAATTATCGAATGATGTTTTGACTAATATAAGTTTTCAATTTTAAACTATCGAATGATTTCCTTTCGTTACTTTCCCTGCGTGATTTGAAATGAAATAAAAGTATCATTAACAGTTCTACTGATAACAATTAAATTGTATCATGTGTGTAACATTTCATTAATTAGCTGTTACAAAAAAAGAACTGAAATTAGATTTTTGTTACTTAGATTGCGTAATAATCGATAATTTTTGTTAAAATTCATCTTTGTGTTAACAATACCAACATTGCATGACTAGAATTACGTGAACTAATTACGTCTAATGTATTTTATGAAATATATAGGGAAAAGCTACATTTTCAAAAAATGTGTGATGTATTCAACCACATATTTATTTAGTGTTTAGAATTGAATACTACTTATATCATATGCTGATACTGAATCGTTGTTAATGTAAAGCATTTTACGCACTTTTGTATACATAGAAACATGTACAGATATATAATGTTTACTTTTTTTTCTCAGTACCACATTACTGATATCTTTATTTCAAATAATTTTTTATTTTAATATTCAGAAATCATTCTAAATACTAACGGGAAGAAATTATTTTCATAATATTAACCGTTAAAATATTTTCTAATCGGTGGTGTTTATTAAAAGGTCACGTGTATTTGTTTTTCTGTCAGTGAGAGATAATACTTCCGACGATACACTATCATATTGTTGACCTTGACACTTTATATATATATATATATATATGTTTGGGAAATCATTAAAGCACCTAGACATATAAAAGGTGAGACAATATTTTGTAGATATTAATTAGATTAATTTATCCATAGATAAGTAAAAAAACTTATTTTAAATTTCTAAGTGGTATAAATTGATGGATTTACAGGAAACTACAGTGATGGCTGTGTAAATTGTTGAATGGAAGCAAGTACATCAGGCTAGTTTGTGTTTATTAAATATTTGATTTTGTGTGTTCCATGTGAGTTAACTTCAAGAAATTATTTTATTTCTGACATGAAAACATACATTAAGTCTAAAGATATCATAGTTTTAATCTTATACTCACTGTGATTTGAAATATGTACAATTTTTACTGTTATGAATAGTCTGTTCAATGTTCAATTTGTTTGTAAGTATTAAGTGAAACATTTATAGTGATAGATACACTACGCTGTTTAAATCTATCATTATTTATGAGGATGGAAAGCTGATGAATAAGAGAAAACTTCAGGTTTTAATTTCATTCAGCCAATGTGTTGGTTTTGAAAATAAAACTGTAGTTCCGAAAAATTTTCTAACAGAATTTTACTGAAAATCAATCTTTTCTTTTGTTAACAAACTGATTAATTTTAATTTTCCAGTAAATTTTTCACACTATATATTCATTTGACTAAAATCAGTTTTTGGTGAGGAATTCTTGCCGGAAAAGTTTATTCAATTTGCATTTTTCAGTAAGTAAATTTGTTGTTAATCAAAAACATTTTATACATAATTATGATTTCACTAGAATAACAAAGCTATTTCAAAATCGTATACCTTCAGTCAAATGATAAATAATGATAATTCGGACAATATTTAATTAAACTTATTGTTAGGCATTCTTCTTGTAGTTTTTTTTTAAAAAAGAGTATCTTTGTTAGGTTGTTTGTAGCAAACTTGTATCGATTAAATATGGTTACATTTCAGAAAATTTCACTGTACGCATTGAAAACACTAACCAGGCATCCATGTGTGCAAACATCAGAATGTCATCCATTAGCTTTTTCGAAATATAATTTATATCACGGACTGATCTAAGTTGAACATCCATTGAGAATTACTAAGCAATGAACGGTTTTTTCTTCCTAATGTGGAACACATCAACAGTACTTATTCACCATACTATTGAGGATAAAAACTTGGGTCTTTTATTTGAGAAAGAAAAAAACTCCAAGATTATTGAGCCGGAATCCTACAATCTATATATCTAACTCCAGTCATTCCACGGTACTGCGCGACCATCTTCAATCATCTGTGATGGTTAACGGCCTCACAGCTAACACAGTTGAACTTAACTAGTCATGGTTTCTCGCTGGGACTTTTGGATCTGCCACTCAAAGTTATGCCCTAGTGAGCACATGGTTATTACATGTAAAACGAGTAAAGCTGTGGAGATTGTAGCACTTCTCTCGTTTACATGCTTTCGAAATACAATAAAAATTCACCTCTCTAATGGACATTTGTTATTATTTTCAATCCGAACCCCTAGACTGTCCATAAATTAAAGATTTGGACTGATTAAAATTTGGATGCATAGTGTTCTTAAATGAATGCAGATATAAAGAAACTTTTTTTTAAATGCCTTGTAATATCACCTTTAATTATATTTATCATTTCTGAATACAGCTAACCTAAGCTGTCTCAGTAAAATGTATTATAATGAAAATTGTGATATCTGAAATTCCGGTCATTATTTTTGAACTGATCAAATGCTTACAAGTAAAAATTTTATTTTTCCACCGAAAATTACCAAACTATGACGGGTATGATTGCAGTTTTATTTTCGCTCTGATATTCTTTATAATTCTTGGGAATCATTCTTGTGACTTGATTATATCTTCGGCGAAATAACTTGAAATTCAAGCTACTGTCATTTACTTTGATTGACATATTTATTTTCTGTTTGTGTTTACAATTTATTTAATCAGCTTAAAAATTTCAATCAATTCTAGATCATGCTGAGCTCTATATACATAAACAAATAATAAATAGTTCACTTCATGATGAATAAATACTGCACTGATTTCATTTCGTCGTGTTTACAATATGTGCATAGTAAAAATGGTTAGTATAGGTTGTATTAGGGAAATAATATTTATGATAATTTTTTTTCAACTAGAGATATGGAGATTAGTGTTTTTACACATTTGAAATCATCACCAACACCGCGTAACTACCATAAATACCGTCATGACAAAAACATAAAGCTTGTGTAAATTGTTCCAGGTTTATTTATTAGAAATTAAAGACTTTTTACATTGTGACTGTATTCATGAGTTTCTCATGTCGGTAGTAAAATAGTTCAGTGAATAGTTAAATTAAATAAATTTAAGTAGGATAATTTATTTGAATATCGGCAATGTAAACAATCAGGAAAAAGAAGCGTTATTACTGAGATGTCTTAAATGAAATTACATTTCAAGTGAGTAAACTATTGTTTACCACAATAATGTTAAAGGCGATCGAATCGTGTAGGTTACTTATAATTTAGTTTTAATGTTTCAATAGAAGAGTTTTATCAAAATATCACTGAAACAAGTCAATTAAGTGAGACCTTAGTTCTGAACTTGCCATAACCGTAATCGATTTTTTAGTTACTTAATGAAGGGGGATGAGGATTAACAAATGCGCCTTACTGACGAACGCCAATTAGCATGTGACACGAGTTTAGAATTTCTTGATAACGGCACCCGAATTACTTAATACTGAACATAAGCAAATCAAATACATATATCATTCTACAAATCATTTTGATTTCCTTCTCATTCTTTTACGATACAGTAAATGCAAACTTCAAAGCAGACAATATATTAATTAATGTAAGATTTTATTCTTAAAGTCACTGATCTACAATTCTGCCAGTCTTATTTTGACTGCTTTGCAAGCGAGTACTCAGTTTTAAATCATTTTTCCTTGCCTTTAGACGTTCATTGTATAAATAAAGTTTTGTAATTTTTTTCTCAAAATGAAAACTACCAACTAGTAAGATTGATTTTATTATTCAACCTTCTATCATAGATCAGTCATTCATTCGGTTTATAAGTTCTTTTCAAACATTGTACGTACTAAAATTTCGATGAACTTTTAAATATCATGTGGGATTTTTATGGACTTTGAGAATTTCTACATAAGTACGAAGGAAAAAAACATTGAAAATTAATTTCCATTGTTAATCAGTGTTATAAATTATTAATAAAACATCAACTCATATTTTTATTACTATCTATTAGACACTTTAATGAAGTAATACCAATAATAGTAATAATAATAATAATAATAATAATAATAATAATAATAATTTTCTATTTAATTTGATTAAATCATAAAATTTTTGATTGATGTTTATTTCAAGATAAGTCTAATTGTAGATTGATTTATACATAAACTTATTATGTTAGTTTTCAGCTAATTACTAAAAAGTAATCATTGAAATCTCAAATAGTTGTCTGAATTAAATCTGCAAAATACCAATCCCTATACATTTCTCTCTTGTAATCTTGTTATTCAGTGGTAAGATGAAAATCGTATAAAACTAATTTGAATCGCCGTCTCTATAAAATTATTCAACCTTACAGATGGTAAATAAATTATGCAAATTAACTACGTGCTTATGTTCCTGAAGTTATGCAAAGTGTACTGATCGGCGAATAGATTAGGTAGTTAATAACAGAATAAATACTCAGTGAGTTACATATAAGGATGTGGACTAAAAGGCCATGTGTCTTTGACACATCGATATAAAGTGTGTGATAAAAAATGCAGTATGGTGTCTAATCACAGATACAGTAAACTGAATGTTGTGACTGCGTATAATCAAGATTTATTTATCAATAAATAAATGAAATCCATTTTTTGTGTGTGCGTTAAATTCACTTGCTTTAAGTCGTCTACGATTCAAGCATTTTTCACAACAAACGTATTCCATTTCTACACTTATATTTAGTTTCATTGCCTAATCATGAACAATCTGTTGAGTAATGGATAAATAGCATTTGTATTGCTATTGTAAAATTGTTAATAGCGTATATATATAATAAAGTCCTTGTGATTTAACTCAATTATCATCGATTTGGAAAAAATATGCACGAGAGAGAAAATAAAACATCTCAAGGATATGTTAATTCATTCAATATATCTGATTACATAGTTATCTATATTTTATTTATTTATTTTAAGTGTAGATTTCAAAATAAATAAGCTTATAGTTAAAAATATTTTCCCCGTTGAGTTTAAAATCTCTAACTATTTTAAATAATTCAGTGTGTATAAATAAATGTACGACACATTTGGAAATTACCATAAGTATTCTCGTTAACTAGTAAGATTACATTTGGATAAAAGCACATATATATATATATATATATATATATATATATATATATATATATATATATATATATATATATATATATATATATAGCATGCAGGTTACATATTACATTTTTAGAGAGTAGTAGTGCATTTCTAGAACACTTATAATTAGTTTTACTTATTTCTGTCGTTATATTATACCATTCTACAAAGTACTGTTATGTTATTGTTTGAAATTAAGAGTTGAATAGGCTAGTCATGGAATTTCAATAATATGCACATATGCATATCAGCGAATAAAAAGAATTAGATTGTGAGACATTATGCATGAGTGTAGTATATATACCTATTCATCATATATATATATATATATATATATATATATATATATATATGTTTATATATATGTATATATATATATATAAAGGTGAATAATGTGATGTTTTGAAACTAGATCAGTTAAAGAATGAAATCAGTCTATGCTTTTTATGAAATGCTTACTTTCTAGTTTAATTCAGTGCCGTTTAATATAGGAGCTTTTAGGAAATCGCTTAATGAAGATTTAAGCGTTTGAGTTGTTGATGAATTCTACACTTGAACAAAACGGCATTCAACGCTTCCAAGTTTTCAATAATTTTCTAACGTAGTTTGATTCGTAGTTTTAATGAAATTCAACAATTTGCACAACCTCATTACCAATAAAAATTTCAGTGGGAGTACCATTTAACCTTCAGACAGCTCAGCACTGAGTGTTAATGATCCTGCAGGGATCAAAATTGAAAACTTTGAGCTTTAGTAACATATTTAGTTCCTTTAGATTATTGGATTTCAAATCCAACGATCGATATGTTAGACCAAAAGAAACATAATGTCAAGAACTTTTCACTAGTCTTTGTCGTGAAACTTTGATTTGAAATGAAAATCTTACTTATTTCTTTAACACTTCCAAAATCTCAATAATTCTCTAACCAAAACCAATGATCAATGTAAAACGTAAAATTTAACAATCTCTACAACGTGATGAAAGAACAAAGTTTTCATAAAATTTTATAGCGATCGAATAAGTTATAGCAATAAGTTTAGAACCATTTCACTTTAATGTTGGAATGAATTTTTTTCTTACCAAATAAAAACCGATTGTTTATACTGGTTTCTTTATTGAATGGTGCAATATTTAGCAATAACAATATGATAATTTTTTTTAATGTTTGTAATTTCACCAATTAAATTCAACATAGGCAACTTTTTATAAGTTTCCATTATTTAGATTAACCAATATCGTAAAAATATTTCGGGAAAATAAACAGATGCATTACCTGTATGAAAACTCAGTGTAACTACCGATTGTTTTTGCTTATTTTTATTTTTAAAAAGATTTATAGTTTTCAACAGTATTAAGTAAGAAATAATCGGATAAATTATGAATTTTTTTAATTTTTACAATGTAATGCAACTAATATAAGGTTGAAATATAAATACCGTATAATAATAATAATAATAATAATAATAATAATAATAATAATAATAATAATAATAATAATAATAATAATGTTACGTCCAAATTCTAGCATTTTTTTATTTTGCTTTCTAACAAATAAGTTCATAAACTGAACAATAGCCAAAAAGCGGTACTATTGTTGGAACTGTTCATATACCTTTAGTGTTTTTGTTTTATGTTTTGAGCCTAAACAAAACTAGACATGAAAGTTTGAAGAGAGAAAATAAAATAAAAGAAGTTAATCCGATAAATGTGTTTAGTAATTAAAAATAAAGTTTTATTATAACATGAAATTGTAATTGGAAAAAAATAAAACGAAAATACTTTGGTAATATTCATTTTCATCATCGGGCATAAAGAAGCTCTGTGATCATAATGCTAAATATCAGTATCCTTTCGATTAGTAGCACGGTCTTTATAGCTTTTGTTTTCATTTGTATATATATAAATTATTATGAAATGTATGAATACATAATTTTTCAGAAAGTAATCTTTCTACTTTACATTTGAAAAACAAGGCACTTTTTAGTATTTCAATATTAATCTTTCCTAAAAATCTGTCTATGCTACATTACGTAATATAATTTCAAACAGATCTCACTAAGTATTTTCACCAATAATTAATGCATATGACTTTCATGTTATTGAAACTAAAAAAAATTAGAATTGAAAATGAACATGAATTAAAATATACAGTTGTAGATGATATATCGAACATTTGTAACAATTATAGAAGTGGTAGTGACATATTTATTGATTTTTCTTGTCATAATAATATTGTTCTAGTAATAATCGTTGTGAATTTAAACAAAGATCACTGATATACTGAAATACATTTCCGAATCTAGATATCAAGTAAATTTTTAAGAGTCTTTGTTGTTCATTTGTTAGATTATAGATTATTCTGTTCAACTAAATCCATTTTTCAATTCTGACAATACCGCTGAGTATAACGGAGATTAGTTTTATTTATCAGTCCATATAAATTGGTAGCAAAAACATTATGATGTGTATCCTGTATAATTTATTTAAAATCTGTGTTATGCTTATAATGAATATTCAACAAAACTGCAATATACTATTGTGGTTTACAGTTCTAAAGATATCTTTGAGGTATTATATTTTGATTGAAATCATGAATCGATCAATGTTAGATCAACATTGAGAAACCTGGAAGCACTAGGTGGCCATTTCAACTCGGTAATGGACTCATAATCAGTGCACATTCACGATAATTGCTTACGTAAATTGTACCGAAAACTTTTAGTCTTGCGCGCAAACACTTAGCCTCTAGACTATTAAGCTGACATCCAAAGTTTTAATTATCTAACTTAAATCAATCTAAGGTATCGCGCAACCTCAACCATTGTCTTCCTTAGGTAACTGAGGACATTTGTCATGTTTGAACGCCGTTGATCATGGCTTCTTACTAGAACCTCGAAAATTTCCTCACGAAGCTGGTCATATATTTGTGATGTTGATCATAGGGTTGTGAAAATACTATAGCTTTAGGGTTTCTTTTTTGTTTTCTATGTACTAGTAGTTTGTGGCACGGCAATAATTTCTAATCTAATAAATTATTAAACAATTGGTTTAATATATTTGTTAATGAATTCTATGATGTAATTCATTAGTTTTTTTAAAAATTTAAATCGAATGAACAAAATTGAACATGTTCAGAAATAAATTCATTCAATCATCTAATCGTTATTGTTATTGTTTTAATTTTCGCACTCAATGGATTCTTAAGAAATGAATTCACTTATTATGAGTAAATTAGTTTTTAGTTATATATTTCAGTCGAAAGTTTCATTTGTTTTACTTCTTTTTTTTCATTTTAGAACTTGGAATCATTCATTTCTTTTTTTTTATTGATATACCATTTAAAAGTTTCAAATGATTGATTCAAACAGTATGGATTTATTCAATTCATTATCACCAATCAAAAGTAGATCAAGTGAAAATAAAAAATTTCAATATTGTACTTTTGGTAAAGAACTCAATTCCATAGATCAACAACTGGTTACAAGTAGTGTAGCTAGTAGTGGTTATTGGGAAGATTGTGATTCACTTGCTACTAGTGAATATGATGTTTTTGGATTGAATTGGGTAAGTAATTTTTTGCCTCATTAGTGAATTCAATGGATATTGTTGAAACATTTAGATGTGATTAAGTTTTCATGTTGCAAGATCCATTTTTTGAAGGCTTTGTTTGCGAAAATCCCTCCATATATATATTTGTAATTTGTTCATATTGATTTCTTCAGTTGTACATTTTGTTAATCTGTTCGATTCCATTTTGAGATGATGATATTTGCATTTTATAATAGTTTCTATTTCTTTTGTCTTCACTGAGTTTCTATGTTTCTTTCTGAACTACATTTATGTTGTTTAAGTTTATACTTAGTCATAACGACAGCCATTTTGATTTGTTCCTCCTTTGATTGAGTTATTTATGCATTTTGATTGTGAATTGAAGCAGTCTTCCAGAATAAGAAGCACTCTGTGTTATAAAGCGACTAAATATTATCTTTCGAACGAATCTGATCTATCCTCAAGGGATAGAATAACATTTATTTGTTGCAGTTGATTTGAATAACTGAACAATTGTTGGTGGAATAATTGAGTGGTAATATTTATTTAGGTAACGATGTACATTTATATTTATGATAAATATTATAACCGTCATTTACCCAATCACTGGTTTTTTTGTTTCAACTGGGCAAGGAGCGTATCTAAACTACCTAGATAGTTATTCCTCAGTCCAAACCTCAGTTTGGATCCTACAATGTGCCGAATAAAGTTATGCTGAGTTCTTTCCTAAGCTAACATTTATCACCTTCTTGATAAGTCGGTTCATTAATAACCATTCCGGCTAAAATATTATTACTGTATTTTATTATTTTATTTATTACTGTAAGTGCATTTTGAATTGCCTAATATCCATATCTCACAGAAATAGGAGTTCATGAGTTTCATTTTGTTAATTTCACTTGAACTCAATAGTCTTAAGATAACTTATGATGTAATATTTACTTTAGTGATTAAGTAACATGCATCTGTTATTGTTAGCTCCATATCCTTGTTATTTTGTTGATTGATTGCTGGTCGATTAAATCATCTACATAATAAATAAATAAAATCTGAAGTGAACATTTTCTCAATATTGTTTTTTATCTATTCATTAATCTAGGCAACTTCTCATCAAAACGATAGAATAAAATATAACAAATTAAAACATAGACCACATTCAGATGGAACTGGTCAATCATTAGTTAGAACTCAAAGTTTTCATTTAAAACAAAAAGTTAACATTGATGGAAATTCAACTGATCCATATACCGTCGAGCATCATTCAGATTCCATTCTCAATAGTTATGGCAAAGATTTACAATTTGTAACGAACTCTCAAAATACACAAGTTGATAATACTCAACCATTACCGTTAGAGGATCATAATCATCCATGTAAATCAAATGATTCAGTGGTAAGTTTTGGTTTATTCCCATTACTTTTTATGTTTATGCTTACTTGAATTTCTGAACATTTTTTCCGTTATGTCTAGTTCTGCAGATTTATCATTTTTGAGATAGGGAAGAAAATTTGTAGTTCAGATGGATGATTGTGATGGAGTTTTGTTTGTGCTGTGATGATGTTGTTCAGAAGAACAATGAAAGCTCCACAACCGAAACACCCAACTCAGAGAACAAAATACCATCACAGATTTCTCACTGGATAAAAATTCCATCATGTAATTCTTCATATATTAAAATGTAAATAAGATACGAAATTAACAATGTAGTTGACTTAGTTTAAGTAATACGAATGGCAAAAAGATTACAATTTGAAAATAATCCACAATTAGGTTATTTTCTTCTTTTTCCCCTTATGTTCAATGTTGAATGTCAGCTAATGTATTGAAGAAGTTAGTTAATTCATAGTGTTCAGTTCTAGGAAGAAACTACCAAACAGGGAATACATTCGTAAAGAAATATTTAAAAGGAAAATTACTCAACAGATACTGTTGGATATGATTAAAAAAAGATTATTAAATTTACGTAATAAACTGGTGACGAGGTTGAATCAAGATTGAAAAATGTCAATAAGTCTTTGTCGGAGACGTTAGTTCCCCAGAACTAACTTGTGAAGGATACTAATTCTGGATTTTTTTTATGTCTCCGCACATAAGTCACTCAGTTGGTTGGTTGATGGATTATTTCAGTACGTTATTTGGTAGCTCTCCTAAACGGCATTGCTATTATTGTATGAATAAGCTTGATTTGTATGCTTAGGAAGCTCGAATTTCTGGGTGCTTATAGGTTGCACTTTCTACGCCTTACAAAGACTTTTGATATAGTTAGCAAAGCCGGGGAAAATCGGATCAGAATAGCTTATCGTGTCACTGGATTATTTGTGTTCGTTCTTGTTAACCAACTAAGATGAACTCGTAATAGTTTCATGCATATCAAATGACTGGCATATCAGTCTTTAATTTTTAACAAATGAATATATTTGAAATCATTAATCAATCATCATTGTTAGACCACCATTAGAAACCTGGAAGCACTGGACGGCCGTTTCGTCCTATTATGGGACTCCTCAGCAGTGCGCATCCACGACTCCTGCTCCTCGCAGGATTCGAACCCGGGACCTTTGGCATTGTAGGCGAACGCCTTACCATCGGACCACTGGGCCGGCATCCAACGGTGTTAATGTCTAACTCTGATTGATCTAGGGATTTTGCGCGACCTCACCCATTTGTCTTTGGTAGTTACTGCCTACACCCGACAGGGTTGAACTCCACTGGTCACGTCTTCTCAACTAGAACTCCGAGAATTTCCTCACGAAGCTAGTCACTAGTGAGCACTGTTACATTATATTGGCGCAAACCTCCAAAACTGTGCCCCAATAAAATGAATATATACCAAAGTCATTAAGCCATATTTTTTTCCCATTTGATTTCAATATGTCTGTTTCTTTTCTTGTCTACTGAATTTAAATTTTCAAACACTAAAATCAAATATAATATTAACATTATATTAGGATCTGTGCTAGGTGCCACATATTTTTTGGCAATATTTACACAAACAAAACATACCTTTTTATGTCCTGATTTTTTTTAAAAAATAAGGCTAATATGATAAAGGTGTCAGACATGTAGGCCAGAATCATTTTGATGTCTTTCCTTGAAATTATTGCCTAAAACAATATGTTCTGATAATCTGATTCTAAAGTGAATTTAATAAAATTTGGATTATTATTTCTATTTATTTTGTTAACTAAATTTCAATTGAATTCACAAAAAAATAATTGACCATTCTTAAAAGAATCTACCAGTGTGGTATTTATTCCCTTGATATTCGACTCACTATAATGATTTGAGAAATACTACTTATATCTTACTGATAGAACGTGAATGAATTCGCGCAACTGTTGTCTTTCTCATTTTGTAGTTGATCTGTAAGTATTTCAACTTGGATACATTGAAAAGTCAGTTAAATTCATTTCTAAAATCATATTGAGAATGATTGATCAACTTGATTAGTTGTGCTCAATAGTAAATACATTGGTGAAATATCTCTTCATGACAATATTTTTGAAATTCTCATATTTAGAAAGTGCTGTCAAAGACTAGATATAATGGTTTTCAAATGTTAAGGAATATAAACTAAGGGATCCATTTTTTTGTAACCATTACTGAATCAGAGAATAGATTTTGTTTCGTCTGAAAATTGAATAAATGTGATAAAGTCACTTTTGAATCAGTATTGATTTGCGTCAGATTGAATGGAAAAACAGTTGAATTCACTTGAATAACTCTTTCGAGGTTCGTTGCAGTCAGAAGACTCTTGGTTACAGAGAACTGTTTATATGCAAATATCTATCTATCCGTATGCTTTATCTGGGCTTGAGACGGGCAGTTTGTCAGTCAGTTACAAAGTAGAACTTCGTATGTACGTAAATCAGTTCAGGTTGCCATACCACATCAGCACAGAGACGCAACTGTCAGTTCAAATCCCGTAGTGGTAGAGATAGTAGAAGTTATTCCTGGGAATGGAGAAGGTTATGGTTCCAAGATATTATTCAAGCAGTATAATTCAGTGTGATAACTTGACAAAAAGAAAGGTAGAGGTAAAGACGAATTAAGAAGATTAGAATTTCATAGAACACAAAGATTGGATGTATCTGCGCCATTGCAAACTGTTCTGAGCCATGTCGCTCAAGGTCTCTAACCATCGCGGACCCCAACCAGGTAGTCTGCTTCTACCAACATGACTCTGTCCAGTTGTCAGTGACTTCATGGATTTCTGCCATGTTTTGGTTTGACCGCCCCTAGCTTTTGTCCAACCTACTCCTACACCAAAAAACATAGCTCGTCGGGGCAGTTGGGGTTTGGCATTCCTTGGGACGGGCTGCAACCTTAGAAAGGGTCTCAGGCAGAGTTATTTAGTAATCCATATGATGTGATATGTGATACTGTAACAAACCATGACTAGTCAAATTCAAGCTTACATTTAAGATGATAAGGCAAAATAACGGTCAAGTATGAAGTAGTTAAACATTAAAATGGGTGTTCGTGCAAAAACGTTACAACCAGTAAGAGCACCGCCAGTTTGTCGATAACCAACTTAATCAATGAGATACAAAAAAATGGAAGTCAACGCTGATTACTAATGAGTAATATGGTCGTAAAACAAACATTTCACTACACGTAGAAAACTCCAATAGATGAAAAATTCCCAATCTATTCATCTATTATTCTCTCTAGCTTCATTGAATTATTTCCTTTATTACCGTTGGAAAAAAAGAGGGGATAAAATTCATTGTAGCATTTTTAGTTAGAAAACCATTTAAAATTATTCCTTTGTTCCATTTACTGTAAAGTCAGAGGATAGATTCTTTCAATAACAATGTATCAACAGAGAAACATTTGATAAAGGCCAAATTACACTTTTATCAGTATTTTTATTATGATGGGTATATCGTACGAAAGCCGTATCGTCTAAATTAACTCACTAGATGTCATAAATTTTAGTTATCGAAATAGACATAAAACAGATATTTCATTCGGTTAGAAATCCATGCTACTGTTGATTTTAATATGAAACTAATTTTTTGAAATTTGTGATTTATTGAACATTGAACAGTTTAAATAACCAGTAAATCAAGTTATTGTTTTAGTTTAGGAGATATATAAAACTATTTACTCAAACTATAGGATTAATGTGGAAATTAAGTTATTCTCACTGTAATGTAGATAATACCTGATTATGTGATATTTTAACTATAATACTGAGGTTATTAAAGTGAATAAAATGTTTGATTGCAACGGTTTTAATAGTTTACTGATATTTCTAATCACTTTGTTAACAAGTCGGTCATTATGTAATATACATTACTTAAAAGATGAATCTTGAACAGGGATATTTCACTAGTAATAAAATGAATACAATGTATTATATGCTTGATTATTGATCAATTTCTGGTAAAGAAGAAATTATTCGTTATCTACTTCACAATTGATCGATTGGTCGGTCTGTGAATAGTGACAACCAATGTCAATGATTGTCTAGTTTTTTTTCCATATTTATTAAATTCCGTCGATCAGGTGTCAAATATGTTACCTAATCAAATCCAAATCAATTATATTCCAGCCAATATCAGTGTATTACATTCTACACAATTTTCAGCATCTGTTTTTTTTTAAAAAAAGAAGTTATTCGGAACTACAAAACAAACTTACATACAATGAACTTGTAATCAGTGATCATGAGCAAACAAATTAAAAAAATACCATTGTTCTTACAAACGGTTTTCATTGATTTCTATATGTTGAACAGAACCATTTTGCTGTCTGATTAATAGAGCACGATATAGTTATGCACGAAAATTCGTGAACAGCAGTAGTTCTGTGGTTAGTGTTATCTGTTGACTAGATGCCTTTGTGTCTGAACATACTGTATGAATTAATTTACACACTATGTGTGTGTGTGGAAGTTTCGTTACATGTGTGTTGGCACGTTTTTTTACAAAAATTCACTAGTTAAACAATAGTCTAAATAAATTTAACGTCTGTGAGAAAAGACCTTGTTGTTCTCGTCGGTATTTGTTTAAACCAAGCCAATTTAGCTCGTTTTGAATTCTAGTATTGAGTTTGTCTTGTTTCTTGTTATAGTTTTTGCGTTTTAGTATATATATATATATATATATATATATATATATATATATATATATATATATATGGGTGAAACATAAAGATATATAGATCATCTGAAATAATTCAACATTTATTACGATCACAGAATTCAATTTTTGTGAAAGTTATGTTGTAAAATAGTACTTAATCAATGAAAATAGGCTAAATAGGTGAATCATTTTGAAAGTAATAAGTTTACAGCAATACGTCTAGATATTGAATAATAATGTAATCTCAATTTATTTCGTGACAAGATGAGTATCATTGAAATCATGAACTAATCAATGCTGGACCAAAATTAGAAACCTGGAAACAGAACGGCCCCTTCGTCCTAGTTTGGGACAGTTATGATGGTCACGCACAAATGTCAATTGATCGAAATTAGATAACAATACCGTTGGATACCAGCTCAATAATGATCAAGAGTAAGCGTTTGCGCACGGGACAAAATGTATTTTGTTCGATTTCCGGTGCAGGGGCATGGATACATACTGCTGATGAGTCCCATACAAGGTCGAATTGACCATCCAGTACTTCTAGGTTTCTAATAGTGGTCTAACATTGACCAGTTTATGATTTCATCGATACTCAACAATCTCCACTGTCCTATTCTGACAAAGTGAGCAACTTATTTACTTGAATTTAATGATGAAAACATACTGACATTGATGTGTTAGAACTCTTGATTCGATTTGTTTAGTTTGTATTTACGCAGAATTTGCAGTTCCCTTACATCCTGTTAACGAAACATTTTATTGTCTTAGATCGACTAAGTGTACTGAGTTCCATTTCTAGGTGACTGTGTGTCAAAGTACTTGTTGTGATTCAATTCGTTGTCAAGATTATTTAGTGAAACTTGATAATACACTCCCTTTCTAAAGCTTGCTCTAAGTCCCAACTATAAGTCTCTAAAGTTATCAAACATTAGAATAACTAAACATTGCATCATAGCTAGTGTCACTTCGTGATGAAAACCTTTACCTTAATTTGGAAGACAAAAATCATAACTCCAGCTTAATTTTGTATACTTAACTTAAACCTTTCTACATTATGGCTAGTCATGGTCTCGGAACGGCTGCTGGTTAGTACACTTCTGGGTGGCTCTGTAATCCGTTACTCAGTGCCAGGTTCAGCTGGGTAAGCCTAACTTGCATCTCTTGCCGATTGGGGATTTGTGGGTAGTGGATTGGTTGGAGGGATCGAGTTGGCCCACAAGAGCCTGTACAGGGGTGACCGCTCGTGTGTGCGCTGATTGGACTTGCTGATCCTACTTGCTTTAATAACAATCCAGACGACATGTACATACCCTCTGGGGCAAGGGCGATCATGCAAATAGCAGATGTGAGAATTCTTGTGTTGTGTAAAAGCGGCATATGTGTATGTCAAATCATATTCAGATGTTGATTCAGTGAGATGTGAACATGTGAATGAATATATGTGTATGTGTAATTTCGTTTTTCTTACTTATTGGACTTTTCATATGATGAAAGCAATCATGATTTCGAAATAAATTATGACGCGAAAATTTCAAATTTCCATTAATTGAGCTTATTTAAACTACATGATAAATCACTGTTGTCATATTTGTTGCTAAAAAAAGCATCTTCTGACGCCAAGTACTGAAATCCTAATGTGAATTGTATTTGGAGGATTTTATCAGATTCTTTGAAATATCTGTCATCTATTTACAGGACTTAGAAATATCACGTTCGACTATTCAGCTTTACTAGATAAATTGTAGCCAAAATTTTGATTTTCCATCTTTTAAAATTTACAAGCAAGCATACCAGACGACGGAATAGGAATGTTTTGAATTTTCAGTAACTTATTAATGTAGTCGCTACTTTTCCTCATATATTTATAACTGGTTATATACTGTATGAGTACAGCTATATAAAACAACTGCATATTCTTTTATTCACTGTCACACTCTACATAAGGTGTTGTTTATTAAAATTCTATGGTTAGACAAATATTAAACAATGTCACTGTTCGGACTTCAAAATATAATAGGATTTGTTTAAAACATCATTTATTTCAACGAGTAAATTCTCACATTATTCGAAATAAATGAATGCCTCTTGCAGCTAGTACGATCGATGAGGAAATAGTTCGAATTCGATAACGACTAATAATTAATCATTGATCGATAATTTTAATTTTGGCTTTTTTACGTTTGACACTTACAGGATGAAACTGGCTTGACTAAATCAGATTTCCGATTGTGCCAAAAAAATTATTCATCTGTACATAATAATCACTTCTTTCAAAGTATCCCGTCTGGAGTACAGAATGTTGAAGAGAAAACTTTTAAATTTATACATGAATGGGATGATAGTGAAGATGAAGAGGTTGTAGAAGGCGCAGAACCCAAAACCAAATTTGAGGCTGCTCTAAGGAGAGCAGAAGAGAAAAATCAAAAACGCAAGGTATGCATTTTTTAAAAAATTGTTTAAAGAAATCACTATATGATATGCGAACTAAAGTATTCAATTCTATAGTAAAAAAAAATACGATTTTGATAAAACTTTTTAAAAATAACATTTTGTTTTTGTTATTTACAGGCACTGATGATGACTTCTAAAGAGTTTCCAACATCAGGTAAAGTAATGCCTGAATGGGGTTCACCTATTCAAATTAAGAAAAATATTAATCAAAATAGATTTATGGAATGTTCTCTGTCAGTAGATATCGTAAGTTTTCTTTTCTTGTGAATTGTTTCTTTTATGGATAATTAAGATTAAAACTTAGATGGTAAATGTACAGATGAATTTTTATTGCTGGTATATTACAATTTATAGCCATCGAATGTGCTTATTATGTAAACATAAACAATAAGTAAATAACATCTTTATTGTACTTCCCTAGACTGGTCTATAAAAACTAATATAACCCAACCGTAGCCGTTTCACTGACGTAGTGGTTGGTCTTGTATATTGTGGTAACGCAACCGAGCTATAATGGCTGAAATACATGTTCCTTCAGCTCCTACCATGCCAGGCAGGTCAATTGAAGAACTTAAGACTAAAAGCAGCAACTTCAGGCTTGAGGGTGAAGTCATACTGCTTACTGTAGGAGGGTGTGACAGCAGTAAGGTGTTTCCCTTGGACAACCAGCATCTGCAGTGGTGCTGCCTTCTCATAAGGAAGGAAGGGATTAGAAAAGATTGACCCTAAAAGTTTTACGCCCTACCTTACTCCAGCCATCTCCGTCTAAGGCATTCAGGTATTTTGAAGGGAGAAGCTAACGCGTTTAAAACTTTCAAAAAACGCCGCGCGACAGGCCTCAAACATTTGTCCCTTGGATTCTGACGTCACGCTCCCAGGTTGCTAAGACCAACTCTAACCCAACTTCTTTTTCAGGCCCCTCAAGAAGAAATGCCCTTCCATGATGTAGACAGCCAGGAAGTGACATTCCCCCATACCCCTAACAAGACACGAGATCAACAAACCAACTTAAAGTAAATTTCCCTGAATATGAAGCAAAAATGGGTGAAAACCTAGTTCAGCTACTAACTTACCTGTTACCCTTAATATTGCATAGGCCGTTGACCTGTTTCTTACAATCTGATTTGTCCTGAGCTTTCTTTTCCAGTTCTAGCTTAACGCTATTCATTTTTTACATGCCTGTTACCGATTATCGGGGCAGTGTGTTGCTCGGTCTACTAGTTTTCCTTTGGCCCTGAGGGTTCCATGTGAAGGCTTGCATCTTGATGCAGTTGGGTTATTTCTGTAATGTGTGTCCTTTCTATCTCCAACGCCTTGTCCTAATTTCTTAATCAGCGGGAAAGTGGTCTGTTCTCTTTTACAGCAGGTTGTTGGTGATGGTATCTGGACAACGGAATTTTCGCTTCATATAATAGAATGGTTTTGACGTTAGTAATGAAAATTGTGACTTTGGTGCTAGTTGATAGTTGTTTCAATTCTAGGTGTTCTTCAATTGTAAAAATACTGCCCTTATTTCGCTAATCCGTGTCTTCAACTCGTTATCAGATCCACCTTGTTTATCAATGATGCTATCCCAGGTATATAAAGGTTTCAATATCTTTCAAAACTTCTCCATCAAATGCAATTTGGCTGTTGCATGTTTTGTAATTCAGGAGGAACTTGCTTTTCCCCTTGTGTATATTGAGACCTACTGCTTCCGTAGTATCGAATAAGCCTACATTGTGTCATCCTGTCCACACTGTCAAATGTCTTCTCGTATTCAATGTACTTTATGTAGTGGTGAATTCCATTTGTTTGAAGGTTCCACTTTGATCCATAATAGAGGGTTTTGGTCGGTATGCGATTGATTCTCACGGAATCCAGTCTGCTGATCTGAAAGTTGGGCGTCTACTTAATCTTTTAATCGGCTTAACAACACTATGTTGAAGACGTTTCTTGGTATTGGGAGTAGATTGTATCTCTATAGTTCTCCCTCTTACTGAGATCTCCTTCCTTTGGTATTTTTCCGAGGTATTCTTCTTTCCAGTCTGTTGCTACTTGTTCTTTCTTCTAAATCCTGCTGAACAGAACGTGGAGCATCTTTGCAGGTACTTCTGTTTGTTTTCAATGCCTCAGCTGGTATATTATTTGGCTCTGCTGCTTAACCACTCTTGATCTGTCTGATGACCATGCTTATTTCTTCATTAGTTAGTGAGTCACCATTAATTGTTAGGTCCATGAGTGCTGTTGGGTGGATTCAGTGTGGTCGGTTTTGTGTAACTAGTTGATTAAAGAGTTCTTTGATGTGTTTCACTCTTCCTCAGTGTTGATGATTACTTTGCCTTCCTTTGCTTTTCATTTGTCGTTCTAGTATACCATATTTTCCAGCAAGCTTTTTCGTTGTATCATATAGTTGTATCATGTTTCCTTCTCTTGCAGCTGTCTCTGTTGTCACTGCTAGGTCTGTTTGTCATCTACAATGCTACTCTTCACTTGCTTGTCGGTTTCTGTGTATTCAGTTTGAGTCTTGACTTTCTATTCTCTTTTTCGGCTGATGTTGATTTCTGCCTTTTTGTTCTTCCTTTTTTGAATCTTATCTTGAGTATCCACTGAGATCCATTCCTTCTGATGGTGGCTCTTGTGACCCAGAAGCTGATGACGTGCTAAAGTTCTTGTTTCTTTGATCTCTTTCCAGTCATTACCCATGGTAGTTTCCTCTTGATTGAGTAGATTGGGAAAGGCTTAGAACTTATTAGTGAGATTTATCTTGAATCCGTCACGTTTTTCACAATCCCGAAGAAAGGCTATGTTAAACTTTTGTGACACTGTTCACTGAGTTGTCCAATGCTCCTTGAGTCTTAGTTTCAGCTTTGCCATGATATGTTCGATTCTGTCCTGTGTAGTGTGATTTGGAGAAATCCATGTCGCACTTTGTTTGCGTTTGTGTGGGAATATTGTGCGGCCTATGAGTAGTTTTTTGAAGGCACATAGGTTTGCAAATTTCTCACCATTCTCGTTCCTTTCTTCCAGTACATGTCGTTACTTGATATTTTCATATCCCCTGTCGTCCATTGCATCAGAACGGTCAAACGCTTTACCGGACATTTCTTAACGGTTGACTAAAGCCCCTCATAAAATTGATCTTTATCGTCTTCATTGTTATTGTTGGTGGGCGCATAGCAATGAATGTTATTGACTGTAATATTCTCTTTCTTTGTATTGATGGATGCTTTGATGATCTGATCCTGGATCTATGAGAGTCCCATCTGATCAGTGCTTTTTGTGTTTCTTTGGACAGCATCCCTGCAACTCCTTTTAAGGAGCATTTTTCTATTCATTGCCGGAGTACAACAGCATCTCTCTTAAAGCTACTATTTTTTGTCCGACCTATGTCCAATGTGTTCCATTTATTCTAAGCACCACAAGGTTTTATCTTTTAATTTCCATAGCAATTTGAATGGTCCTTGCTGTCTCTCACAATTCACGAACATTCCATGTACCTACCAATATTTGTGGTTGTAAGAAGGGGCATCGACCTCGTGACTTCTGAAGAAAATTGGATTTTACTATGGAAAATTATAGCTCTTTTAAGTGAAGACATTAGAACTGCCAAGGCAGATTTCAAATTGTTTGAATAATTTTATCTGGTTAGCGTTTTTTAGGAAGTTAGTTTTCTACATGGTCGTGTTGCAAACCCGATGCCCAACCCTCTTCTTTTATTAGTGCTTGGGAGCAGCATTAATTATAGAAGGACTCCATTCTCAGCGGTTAACTCTTTAACCTCATTTTACTTTGAACATTAATTTGTAAACTCGACTTAAAATAAACAAGTGTGCGTAAAAAATATAACTAATAAGATATGGATGCTCACATAATTAAGCCTATTAAAAATGGATTGCAATGCATTTAGATGCAATTACTTTGATTATGATTAGTGATAAATTCATCGTTTCTTGCACACAACTAACGGTTTTGGGGAATAGAACAGTTAAAACAGAATTGTCATTAGGTCAATGAATTAGGGAGCAATTTCGATTTTAACCATACAAATATTACTTAGAAATGCTGATACTACTTGTTAGTAGTCAGACTCTTTTTGTTACATAAACCATCCTCTGCGAAATAGTAGTAAAGCATCAGTAAAGTTTTGGTAAATATAGTTCCGTTGATCTAAATTTACTTTCATATACTTAAGATATAATAAGGGCCACTATATTATAGTAGCTTATTGTGTAATATTTTAATTTGTATATCAAATTATCTAGAATAATATCTTCAGCAGACATGAATGATTGTTGAATTATCCACAACAATGATTGTCACCAATGTTCAAAGATAGTTTCACCGAAATAAATAATTTTATTTCATAATTTTTTCAATCTAAAGATCAATATTTGTTAACGTTAGTATTTCACCATTTTTCATGTAAGGTACTGTAATCGGTGAATATCATTTTGTGCATCTTCAGAAGACTAACTCGATATTGCTTTTTGGTCAAAAGTTATTAGTAAAGTTTGGCAGTGTTTGGTAGGAATATCCGGTTTGTTTGTCAACATTACCACTGTCATACAAGTCTACTTAGCTTATTGTTTTGAAATGGACGAAATACTCATCTTGGATTTCATTGCCAGTCACAATGAAATCGTGCTGTGCATAGTAATATATTGAAATGTTTTCTGTTAGAACGTTCATATTATTGTCTAAATAGGATCAATATTTTGAAGAAACAAACTAGTTATCGACTGAATTATATTCAACAGTTATCATCAAACTTAATAGTTAAGTCAATGAGATACAAGAATACAAACACTGAAATATTTAAGTAGTATTATTATTTATTCAATTACATTGGACAAAGGAAAATATTGGTAAGACGAGGGAAAAATACCATTTTGTTGAACTGAATCAGTTACGAAGATTAAAGAACTGAATAACCACTTTATTAAAACATTTTATTATTCATTAATAATTGTTTGATTTCGATAATGCTAAAGTTTGTGAATTCAAGGTTAAATTCATATCTTGTTAGACATGTTCCATTTCTTCATTATCAATTGTACTTGATGTTCTGGTACTTGCATTTTTTTTCAAATGATCTAATGATCTATAGACATGATTTTCGGAATTTGAATGTATTTGTTATTCAAGATAAACGTATATGTTTAATTAGAATTTCGTCTCATTCATATTTCTTTTGCCTATAATTTTCGATTTTGAAGAAACAGCTCTCGAAGTTTATTTCCATAATTACGCTCCAACATTATATGATATCAAAATCGTTAAAATTCACAGAGTACTTGACAGCTGTTTCATATTAGTTTCGATTCTCGCAATTGTGTTTGAAGTTAGACAAAATCGTTTCATTATTATGGATAATTTCGGTTAATGACACTAGTTACTGAATATAAAACTAGTAGTAAAAAAATCGTTTCACTTGAAAGCATACAGAAAGCATTTAAAAAAGTTTATGTAAGAATTTTTCTAAAAGAATGAAGCGATTAATTTTTATTGATTTTTATGATTATTTGTATACTTTGATGTAGTACCTAGATGAAATCATCTACCAATTTGTTAGTGTTTAGCGAAATACTTTGAAATTAATGAAGCTGAATATTAATTATTTCAACTAATTAATACAGAATACGTGTAACTCTAGTAATTTCCATGGTTTAGGACTTGACTAAGCAATGGAAATTTGCCATTGGTAAAGAGAATTTAACACACAACTTTTAACAACATTTTTATAAATAGTAATTAAATTAATTTGTTACAAACATTTGATGTTTGACAGTCACGAGTCTAATAAATTTTTTCGAAAATACTCGTCTATATGATCAGTTAGAAATGCTCTGAAAATATACATATCTATTTTTTGATAAGCAATAAGTGGTTTGGTTATTAATTCCAAAATAATATTGACAAATGATGGGACCACAATAAACGAATATCACTAGTTAAAATAAGTTTTCATTCTGTCATATTGTCTTTTGTTTCTATCTTTTTATGATTTAAATTATAAAGCTAATTGTTTAAATAAAACTGAATCGTTGTGTCGCCATATTTGTCATGCAATTTTCTGAATTCCTCATAAATCTAAAGAAAAATCATAGCTCTCTAAAGTTTTTAAACCTTTCATATTTGCTACACTAATTTGATCAGCGAAAATTGGTTCTAAACTAGTGAGTTTTGATCTTGAATATTGAAGGGAAACAAGAACAAATTGCTTAGCCCGCAAATAGTTTAATGAGAAAGTTAAAAAAAAAACGTTTTACACATATTTACGAGCTTGTGTACCACTGACTGTTATTACAGTTGACTGAATGAGCAGTAGATGAGAGCGAACGAAGATATTGACTGGAGAAATGCCCTATGGCGGTTTATACACATTTCTATCTATTCCTACTTAGTTAAGTCAGTCAGTGTCAGCCTCTCCGGTCATGTAGATAAACTGAATTTAGTAGTGAAAATCTAAATAAACATGATTTTTACCAGTTTCATGAGTTTAAATGATGTAAAACTTGACGTTTATTCATTTTTAAAAGCATTGGACTTGCTTTGATGTCTTTTATCAAAAATAATAGAACTAACTGAACGCGAATATACAACTTTTTAAGTTCAGTGTTTTCTCAACAGCGAAGATGGACTGCTTTATTTATTTGCTGAACATTTCTTCCTTTCATACGTTTATTTTTGTTCTATTTTTGTACTGATTCATTGCAACTCTCGTGATAAGACTACTTTTTGAGCATTATTACTTTTAAATAATTCAGTAGAGAATATTTGTTTAGGTTTCCATCATATTATGACTGTACAACAATATTTTGAAGTAAATGATTTACTAGATTAATCATTTTGTTCCTCAAAATCTGTCAGTAAATCAGTATATTGTTCATTTTAGTGCTTTCTGAGCTATTTGTATACATAGATGATTTTTCTCAAGGCTAAATTGATTAGCGCAACATTTTAATAACAGTATTATAACAAACCATTTTGTTTTCTTTTGGTTTTTAGCCACTGAGTAATACCAGTTCTCCAAAAATAAGTCGACCTTCGGATCTTTGTCGGGAAGTTGAAGAATGGTTGGAATCAAGACCATCATGGATTGATCAAAAGCACCAAGTGAGCCTTCAGTCTTTGCTTACTTGAGAGCTTAAATGAGTGCAATAAAAATTAAAATGTTATTTTAAACTCTAGTTACATAACAAATTTTCCAAACTTAACAGGTCATAACGACTAGCTTTTCATTTTGATATTTTCTTTAGGGAAACTGAGATTTTAATTTATTTTGGGACTTTCATCATTAGTTATCAAAATGTTAATATAATCCATTATCATATTTATTTTTTGATCAGGTATATTTTTAAATTTGTGATTCATTCTCTGACACAATCTTTTGTTGCTGATAATAGGGAGGCATTCTAATTGAAATACTCTCTAGAAATACCGGTTAATAATGTTTTGTACCACTTTGTTTGTTACTTGTAGGGGATGTTAGATCCCTAGAATTCACTTGGAAAGTGCCTCAATTTCGGATTTAGTGTATTTGGGCTTGGGCTGCTCAGTTTACCTTGAGACCACATATTCCACTCTAAAAATCCATGACTGTTATTGGTTGATGCATTATTTTAGTACGCTATTTTTGTTGCTCTCTCAAGAGCGTTTCTGTCATGTATAAATAAACTCGATTTGTATGCTTGTTAACCACATATTTTCTGGGTTCTTGTAGAATACACTTTCTACGCCTTACCAAGACTTCTTGATATAGTCAGCAGGGCCTGGGACATAGATTAGAATAGCCTATCATGTCACCAGATCATTTGTCTTCGTCCTCATTTATCGAGCAAGATGAACTCGTAATGGCATTCAAGCATATCCATTGACGAGCATATCATTATTGCTTTCAGTGACTGCGTCCTAATCATATTTTCCATCAGTTATTTTTCATATGTAAATTTCTAGTTGTTTTGTTATTTCGATAATCTTTTGAATGTGTATTGTTATCTAAAAATTCTACTTGTCATATACATGTCATTTTTTGAGATACATTTCGGTTTTATTCTCGTTTATTGTCTTAAAAATGTTATTTTTATTGATTGATACAGTTTGATATTGTAGGCTTTTGCACTGTTACGCAGAGTTGGTTATTCTCCAAACCAAGACTGACAAAATTCCAGTCTCATTATCGACGAAGATATAATCCACGATATTAATTAAAATTCAAACCTGTTCTATGAGGGACTGAGAATCTAACCTTTAAATCAAATTAGGTAACTCAATGACATTTGTAGCTAACAGTATACTAGGTTCAAGTACCGGAGTGCACATGAATTCTATGATACCGACACATTCAGCTGACACATTCCAAATAGGACGAAATGCGCTTCTTAGATTTCAGTACTAGCGAATAGTGATTTATTTTCACAATAAATCCCAAAATTTACTCAAAGTGTTGCATATGATGAGCTTCGGGTACAATGAAGATTTACACAATTTACCCACTTTAAACATTAAACAATTGTCGCATTATATTACAATAAATTTATTTTATTTAATTAGTTTTTATTTAGTTATTTATTTTCATGATTCATTAGAAAATAATTTGAATAAAAAAGGTAGGCGTAAAGCAGAAATAAAGCTAGATGAATTCTTGTTTTGAGTCATCCAAATAGATAAACAAGCAATGAAAGTTTAAAGTTATGTAATTATGTAATCTGATTTAATGAGTTATTTTGTTCATAAATAGTTTTAGTTATACTGATCATCATTATAACAATATTAATTATTAGTAATACGACTTAATTAGTTTGTTTTTTTTCTGATCAATCATCCAGACATTCTGTTAATCCTCAAAATAATCGTGATCTAAATTATAAACTTTAAATTAAGATATATGCTAACTTTAAATAGTATCTTTGTGTGAAGTAACATTGTGAATTTATTTGAGTTACGCCTAAAAAATAACTCAGCAACAGCAAAAAAAAACGAGCATCTTGACACTGGTTATAGCTTATATTGTCTCTGGATTTGTATGTTCATTATAGGTTTTATCACTCTATTAGCTCTTGTAAATAATGGTTTATCTATTCATACAAAGAAACAAACAAACTTTTATAACTCCTAGAAATGGACGCTACCCATTTTTAAAACTGTCATATAATTGTTTTGTTTGAACAATTAACGTTGGTTTGTTAATAAAAACTACATATTCATTCATTTAATGTGAATTTCATGACTTAAATATGTTTAAAACTCATGAGTTTATTCACGTTTACAAAGTTATAAAAAATTGATGCTGTAATCCATAACATTTATAGCAATAATTTAATTTAAGACCATTAATTTTTAATTACGTATTATGTGGCCAGTCATTTCAAGCTGAAGTCAATAGATGACTAATTCTCGAATGACCTTGAGTCTAAAAAATTATCCAACCATATACAACTTGTTTTCTAATTGGTCAATCGGTTGCTTCGTAACAGGCATACACAACTCTGTTCTCATTTATTTAACTGAAATATACTACAAAGAATTTATGGAATTGACAGATTTAGTTGAATTTGATTTTTTTTCTCTAAATTTCAACTTGTAATCTATCAGGATGTAAATCTAAATATTCAATATATAAGTAAATATATTTCACTAAATATGTTCAAATGAGAATACAACAAGACTAGATGAAATGGATTGATATTTAATTTTCAAATTTAATGTAAGCTATCAAAATTTCAATTTTTTGTTGTTGTTAATAGTATTCAAATAATTCATGAATATGAGCAAATTTATTCAATATGTTCTAATAAAAATTCTTTTCAAATTCATCATTCTTAGAAAAATAATACAGCATTACAAATTTGCTTTTTAAACACATCTGAACAAAGTTTGTACTCTTCAATGGAAGCAATTGTTACTGAACCTCAATTGGATAATAGGAATAACGCAATTGAACAAAATGATACAGAAGTTAATTTATTTCCAACGATTAACAGTATTAGAACAGCTGATAATATTGATACCAGGAATTCAGTGGATGATAATGAAATTGTCATGAATAATAATATTGAGGATTTTGATGATAACTCAAATCAATTAGCAGTATATGGTAATTCATGTCATAAAAATGGCAGGAATCGAATGAATTCATCGATATCTGGAAGATCTTCTTTATTATTGGCTTTCGAATCATCAGTTAATTTCATTGCTTTATTGGATGAGGTCTGTTAAATTATGTGTACTTAATTTATTTTTATTTCAGTTCTTTATGATATGGTAATTGATAATCGTAGAATTGTTTTACTATAAACTATTACATAACTTGTTATGTTTAACTGGAATTATTTCGATACAGTAAGACTGAGCAGTCGTCCAATGTGTGTCCTCTCAATATTTTCAACGTTTATGAGTTAGTCAGTTTATGATGACAAATTTCGGGACTTCTGCTAACTTCTGTGACTGTCTGGACTCAGTAACTAAGTGGATAATGCATTAAGGTTTAAGTCGCACGATACTGGGTTTGAGTAACCGAGCGTAAATCGACTCTGGGATGTAGGTAAAGGAAGCTGACAAGTCCCAAATAGGATGAGACGCATTTCCTGATTTCCACCTCTAGCTACTTCCTCTTTCTGCTGATAATGCTTGTGACCTAATGGTTATAAAGATGCAGTCCACCCAGGATGCACATATGTCAAACAAGACAGATTATTGGCAGTTAGGATTATCGATGGGAAGACCAGTTACGACGTAGAACTTCGTAAGTAAGTACATCAGTTCAGGTCGCCATACCACATTAGCACAGAGACGCAATTGTCAGTTTAAATCCCACAGTGGTAGAGATAGGAGAAGTATTGCTGGTAATGGAGAAGATTAAGGTTCTAAGATATTATTCAAGAAGTGAGATGGGTAGATTCAAATTATCATCAGTACAGCAAATGAATTCTCTATAGGATAATTTCAATTTTTTTCAAGCACTTGATAACCTTCACAGTGTTTATATGAAACTATTCCCCTTAGATTTTACATTGATCAAAATTTACCAAATCAATTTTATTACTTAATATTACGTTATTTGCTTCTAATCAACCAAGATTAGATGAATAAATCAGCTCGTTGTAATTTATTATATTTTCCCAAATCATAATTTATTCTTAGAATCATTCCAAGACAAATCATTCTTCAGTAGTATGATAGTTAACTTTCAGTATTGTTTGTCTATGCTTGAACTAACTGTATATTATTATAATTTTGTTTAAACACAATCAATCAATAAACCGTGAGAATTCCTGTCAACCTTTTTTTCTCTTCAAAATCTCTAATTCGAAAAATATATCAGCCTAGATGAATTGATAGATAGATAGGTAGATATTTGATAAGCAATACAACAAATATTTTAGGCTTAATAATTCACATAATTGTTTGAATAAATAAGAAAAATATCTTATGGCAAAATAATAGAATTGATTAATCTTACTAATTAATTATCTAATTAGAATCGAATGCAAAAACTCCATTTACATTCTAAATAATTTTTGTAGTCAACCCGATTATGATAATAAATAAGCAAGTTGTGGAATAGATTACACTTGTTACAAGTTTTTCAACACCATTCAGTAAAAGTTAATAATGGTATCTTTATTCAATATACGACATGTGTATAAGGTTGTTGATAATAGTTTTTTTTTAAAAAAATTCATTGGGTGTATGTTATTTTCGTCATTAGGTACGCTTGAAGCTATTACGAGTTCACTTTAATCGATAAACGCGAACGAGACAATTACCAGCGTCCCAGTAGGCTACCTTGAATTCCAAAATGTAAAACAGAAGTCTTGGTAAGCGTAGAAAGCATATTCTACAACACCCAGCAATCACAATACAATCAAGCACACACATCATAGAAATGTCCTTCGGACAGTTACGAAAATAGCACACTAAAATACACAGCAGCCGATCACAGCCATGGATTTTTCCGTTGGGAAATGAAATCTCAAGATCAACTGACCAGCCCATGCTCGCAAACGTGAAATCGAAAATAAGGCATTTATCAAACGGGTTCTGGGGATCTAACATCCCCAACAGTGTAGTCTACACAATACTTTCAATCATTTCTTCGTACTGCTAATATGCTGGGTGATTGTTGGATATTCGCATTAATTCATTAAATGAGTGGAAAAATGACCGAAAATGGTATTTATCTATAAAGAGTTATGAAGATTGTTAAGTGCCATTGAAATAATGAATCATTCATTGTTAGATCGCCATGGGAAACCTGGAAAAACTGGACTGCCTTTCTGTCCTAGTATGTGACTTTTCAATAGTGCTCATCCACGAGCCCTGCTCACGAGAGCCTAACCTCTAGTCTACCGAGCCGTCGTCCAACGGTGTTTAATTTTGATCAGTTTAAGGTTCTGTGCAACCTCATCCATTGTGTTCGGTAGTTATTGCCTACATCCGACAAGGTTGAACTCTACTGGTCAGGTCTTCTCTCTAGAACTCCGAGAATTTACTTGAGAAGCTAGTAACTGCTGAACACGTTTTACGGTTTTTCATTATAGAGTTATAGAGATCGCTGAAACCATGAATCGATGGTTGATTCAATAACACCGTTGGTTGCCAGCGCAGTAGTGTATAGGTTAGGCGTTTGGGCGCGAGACCGAAGATCTTGGGTTTGATCCTTGCTAACGGGTGTATGAGTGCGCATTGCTGAAAAGTTCCATACTAGTACGAAACGGCAGTTCAGTGCTCCTAGGTTTTTAATGACGGTCTAACAATGATTGGTTCATGATTTCAATGACAAAAATATTAGGTTTGGAATAATTGTTGAAAATTTTAAAACGTTATGTCTAAACTCAGCTTAGTAAACAAAATAAAGTTGTCATCATGTAGATGATGCTGTAACAATTCAAAAGGTGTCAATTGTTCTTTGTTTCCAACCAGAAATAAAAGTTAATATGAAATATTTTAATTCAGTTTGAAATACTTTGGAATATCTTGTTGTTGATATGATCAACTGAGATTTGATCAATCTTGGGTTGATATGTAGGCCTAGACATAGATATGATAAAAGTTAATGTAGAACAGAATGCTACTAGTGACGGAACTAAGGACTCGCGTTTCGTTCTATTTGTGACTCATCAGCTGGATTTGACTTTAACTCGTCAAATTAAAACACTCTAAAAGATAACGGGACATAAAAAATCAATTTAAGTTTAAATCACTTTTATCGTACATAGTAAAATCATGATTTGTATTTTTAAACTGAGATTTTACAATGAATATCTTATAAAAGTACAAAGTAGTCTCTTTATTAAAATCCACACATGATTACACTGTGTGGTTTAATGACAGATGTAACAAGTTATAATAAAACATTTTAGAACTATGGATTGTGAAATCAAGTCTATATGAATTAATCGGATATCTAAACAGACTGAATGTCTATGAACAGATAGTATTTCATTTATATATTAAATATCATACGATTTAACATGCTTAGTTTAATGGTGTAGATGTTATTTCATAACATTTTTCATTTAATAATATTATTAATACTTACCAAACAAACTAATATATGAAATAAATCAGTTAATTCGTGAATATGCTGGAGTTTCGTTCTCTGAGCTGGATAGTTTGATTTTAGAGCTGAGTGAAGTATTTAAATTTCTTCACGTATTACTCTTAACTTGTGTTGTTGACCTCTATATTGATTAGTCGTCATTGACCTTTAACTTACTATTATCCACCTTGTTAGTTTGATTCGAAATTTTGTATACATTGGGTGGTTTATAAATTTTTCCAAAAAAAAAATCTGTTACATTCAAAGCAATATTCACTGATCATAATTGTATATATATCATTCATTTTAGATCAATATGTATTATGAACGCTTGTTGGATCAATGTAGACAAGAATGTTTCAATGCACGATCTGTACTTTATGTACAAGAATTAATTAAAAATCATAAACGATTTCAAATGGAAACACAAATTGCTATTATTCAAGTGAGTTATTTCATCGGCTTTTTATTTGTTCTCTTCACTCTCTAATTGAGATTTTTCTTAGGTTGTATAGAGATGATGAATTATTTTTGGATGATTTCAAGCTTTCTGTTTCCGTGCTGAGATTTCGTCAGTCACCATGCCATCAGCACTGGTTAGACTCCCCAGATAAGTGAAGCGGTCTATACGCTTAACTACTTCACTCCCTATCACTAGTTCAAGTGCCGATGTACCCCAATCATGAAGCAACATTTTGCATTTCGATGAGGAGAGTCGCATCCCAAACATGCTTGCATTGTTGCTTAGGGTCATCAGAAGACTCTGAATTATATCAGCGTATTCACCAAATAGAACTAAGTCGTCATCGTACTCTATGTCAGCAAGCGTGTCTCCTGGTAGAAGGTCCACTCCTGAAAAGTCAGACGATAATAATGTTCACTCTAAAAGCATATCTACGACAAAGTTAAACAAGAATGGAGAGAGTGGACAGCCCTGGCAGAGACGCCATAAGCTCTCATTCGACCAGTGGTGTTCGAGTAGAGAGTTTGTATAAGATTAATGTACTTCTTTGGTACACCTTTTAATGATAGACACTGCCACAATACCTCACGATCAACAGTCGAATGCGAGAATGATTTCATAAATCGCTAAAACAAATGATTCTTCTATAATTATTGTTTTCCAACATCTAGAAAGCATAAATGTAATAAAATGAGTAGCTATTACTTTTATTCAGTGTATATGATTAACTGAATTAATTTTCTTGATCTAATGTCCAGAAATATTGATTAAATAATTGACATTTATTTATAATAAAAACCTTCAAATCATCACATTTATAATCCCCATTAAACTATTGATTAGTATTATAATCTTTCACACTACAGCTATATCCTAAAGTAGTACACTTTGTGATAGTAATAAAATTTCAACTGTTTAATGATTTGTCACTGTTATACTCGTCTCTAGGTATGCTTAAATCATTACGGGTTCACCTTAGTCGAATAACGAGAACAAAACAATTAACCAACGTTTAGGTAGGTTACTGACTTTCGACTGTCCCAATTGTACCAGCAAGAAGCCTTGATACAGTGTTCAAAGTGTATTTTACAAACACCCAGCCAGCATACAATGAAATTAAGCGCTCAAATTTCGTTTATTTATAACCCATGGAAACGTCCTTGGGACAGTCACGAAAATAGCACACTAAAATACGCAGTAACCAATCACAGCCAAGGATTTTCCTGGTGGGAAATGTGATCTTAAGGTGAACTGATCGGTCCATGTAATAAATCCAAAATAAAGATATTTATCAAGCGAGTTCTGGGGATATAGCATCCCCAGCAGTCACATAAAATGATAAATAAAGAAAAGCGAATGCTGAATGATGTTTTTCTGATGCACATTTTATGTTCAATATGTATTTTTTTAAATGCTTAATTTGGGAGATCACGAAAAAGCTAATTTGTTCAAGTGGTGAATAATAAACTAGACTTGTTACCTTGAGTAAATCTTTTGCTTGCACCTGAACAATGTGACTACATCTATAGAATTTCTTTATTACATAAAGCTGTTAATAACTTCATCAGTTGGGGTGGTTGGGACATGTGCTGCGGATGCCTAAACACCGACTGCATCGTCGAGCTATGTTGTGCGACGTAGGAATAGGTCGGGAGAAAGCTAGGGGCGGTTAAACCAAAACATGGCAGAAGTCCATGAAGTCACTGACAAGTGGACTAAGTCATGTTGGTAGATGTCGACTACCTGATTGGGGTCCGCGAGACGAACGTCACCAATAGTTAGAGACCTTGAACGACATGGCTCAGAATCGTTTGCGATGTCCCAGATGCATCCACTCTTTGTGTTCTCTCTAATTTTAATCTTCTGAATTCCTCGTCATCTCTATCTTTCTCTTTCCTAAGTTATCTCACTGAATGATACTTGTTGAATAATATCTTCGAACCCTAATCTTGTCCATTACTGCTAATACTTCTACTATCTCTACTACTATGGGATTTGAATGACAATTACATTTCTATGATAATGTGGTATGGCGACTTGAAATGATGTACATACGTACGAAGTTCTATGTTGCTGTCGATAATGATCTTGATAATATAATTAAGAGTAATTTTAATCGAGTATATGTATATAAATAAAATTATTCGAAAAGTCTTTTTAATTACTATTTTATTTTACCAACATCCTCGAAATATATTTAAAAGAGAAGAAATAAAATGTAAATATCTGCTAGAAGTGTAATGCACAATATGCTTTTAATTAGTACAAAGAAGAATTCAGATGTAGCCAGTTAATGAGACACAAATACAATGAAATTAGAATACCTTACCGAACTCCTCGTTAACTGTACGTAAATGTACAGGATGGTTTAAAATTTTAATGAGAGAACTATTTCTATATACAAAAATTTACCTAACAAGTATGCATTAACTGTGTGTAACATGTCAATAAGAAACTTTGAACCTGCGTTTCGCAAAATTTTGGGCTTGTCATCAATGTGTACAAGTGATCTTAAGAGAACAGTCAAAAATGTTGCCACCGAGCTAACTGCTCTGAGACCGACCTCTTGGGATGTAACATTCCAGGCTATTTGACTGTAAAGCTCGATGAAACAGAACAGAATCCTTTAGGAATCTTCGGTTCCCACAAGATTATTTGTACATTTCACTGACAAGCGTCAAACAGCACGTAAACTAGGTTTGGTGTTCCCTATCAACTAACTTCAACCATCTCACATCTCGATATGGTGCTGTGTTGTCGATTCACTCAGACTAGTGAATACATTGCGAACCGATCAGCGGAATTCGGTCAACACTAAGAAGGACTTGATACACATAGCACTGGTCAGTACTAAGTAATCAGTCATTTGTGAATATATTTGATGTAGTTATGGTTTGATTCACCAAACAATATTCTATTCAGTGATGAAGAAAACAAAAGGTTATATGAAAGTTTTGATATAGACTGTGTAATGTGTGCTAATATGTCGAATCTACATGGTTTGTCCCAACCTTCAGACAGACTAATTAATTCATTTTTTCGAGTCATTATTCACATGCCCTTTGACCTTATCGATCATCCGCTTATAACCTTGGTTGTTTTTAGGTGTATGTGTATATATACATAGCTTGCTTCGCGTAACACATGTCCGACTATAAATACTTATATTACGGGGTTGTGAAGATTGTCAAGTTACACATTTGAAATCATGAATCGATCAATGTTAGACCACCATTAGAAATCTGGAAGCGATGGACTTAGTCACACACCTTAGCACATCAACACTCGCTTTCTTTACTTCGCTTTAACACTTTTCTTTATTTTTTATCTGCTAACACGAATGTATGAAATAAATTCATTGACAAAACCGTATTCGGTACAAACGTAGTTCACCTAAGTATGATATGCGAAAATTAAAGGAAAGATTTATTTCATAGAATATTTAATTGTTCATGAAAATTAAATTCAGACCATTCACCCCTAAAGTATTTTTTTTACTATCAGTTGTCTTGTAAAGCAATAATTGTTAACCTAATACTGCTTTCTTCATATCAACAATGTTATTACCTGTAAATTAGATGAAATGAACAGAGTTATTTTACTTTACTTCTAATTATTTGGGTGTGGTATCTACTATCTTGATGATTGTCATTATTACGTATTTTGATTACCACTGAGACCAATGAAAGTATGGCTGTAATTGTGATCAAGGCTAAAATTCACTAAATAAATAAATGTAGGAAAAAATTAGGCTACCGAAGTTGAATAGGCGAGAACATATTGCTTTTTTTTTATTTCGTTATATTGATTTACTGTATTGTCATGACAACATTTCTAGGGCTGAAACAAAAAAAAACTTGCATAAATATTTTCTATCTCTGATTGAAATTAAACCAAAATTATAAATAAGATGACAAGTTATAAAGTGATTATTGATAATAAAAAATGTATTGAATGTTTTTATTTATAAACAATTTAAAATCGAATAATATTGAACAGATGTTTATATTTTCCTCCCTTTTCATTACAATCTATTAAAGCATAAATAAGAAGAGTATGTTGATTTGAAGTGGAAATTTTATGTTGACAGTATTGAATACTGAATTGACAAATGATTATAATTTTGATAGAACAGTGAGAAGACGAAGTTGATCTTAAGAATGTGATGTGTTTGCGTTGCATATTTCAAACGATCTGGTCAAACATGTACATTTGTTAGAGCAGATTATTCGACACTTAAAAGAGGTCAGTTAAATACAAGTTCATATAATACACGGCACAAATCCATGAAGTCATTAAAACTGGACTGAGCCATGTTAGTAGATGTAGACTACTTGGTTGGGGTCAGCGAGACCATCGTAATCGCTAGTTGATGACTTTGAATAACGTGGCTCGAAATCGTTGTTATAATAGCACAGATGCATTCATTCTTTGTGCTCTCTCCAATTTTGATCTTCAGAATTTCTTATGACCTATTTTCTCTTTGAAAACTAATTTCTATGGATTATACTCCTCCCCTCACATCTTTGACCTCAAATTTTTGGATTACCTCTGATACTGACAATACCTCTACTACTATGAGATTTGAATTGAAAATTACATCTCTCTGTGCTAATATAGTATAACACTGAACTGATGTACATACATAGCAAGTTGTGCGTTGCAGCTGACTAACTGACTGTCTGATTCATACTGATACCTGTTATATGTTGTCAGAAAAAACCTTAATTTATGTAACATTCGTTCGTCTTAGTAATTAAACTGTCTAACAGAGTGATAATTATATGTCTAATGTAATTCAGTTTATTTTGGATACCTTACTAACAATAGTTATCTTTGATTAATAAGTGTGTATTACTTGCTCATTTCATCCATTGTTTATATATATATATATATTGTATACTTTAAAATGGTGTTAAATATTCAATTAAGAAAATTAAGATTAATAAAAGAATGAATTTATTATTCACAAAATCTATCTATCCATTTTAATCATCAAAAATTTATATATTCACCTAGTTATCATTAGAGAAAAGTTCAATTTACAAATGAGCATTCACCTACATGCGAAACAGGAAAAAAAAAGACAACAAACTAGTTATATTAGTAATGCAATAAATCATTCTTTATGGTCAGGAAGAAAAATTGTTGATAAGATTATTTATTGTTTAACATAAATTAAACCATATGGAACGTATAAAATTAAACTAATACTAAATTTATGTACATACAATTGATGTTATCTTAAAAATTAACATTTATTGAACATTGAAATATAAACATGTACAAATAAGTGAAACAGTTAAGTTAGTCAAATGTAATCGAAATGTCGATACACTACGTAATAGTGATAATTTATTTCTCATTAAGCTTATGAAAATATATAATTATTTCATTGTAGTCATCTTATACATCTCTGTGCTAATGTGTTATGGCGAAGTGAACTGATGTACGTACGTACGAAGTTCTACGTTGTTGTTGACTGATTGATTGAGTCAACATAAACTTGATTTATCAACCCTTTTGTAATGGAACCTCAATTTATGCTTTCATAGCTAATATCTTTTAATTTCGATATAGAATTACTTTGTATTTTCTGGACTTTGATTTGGTTACTAAACATTTTCGTAAATAATTTAACTAGTCTTAAGAGTAATAACTATTCCCTTATATTCAATCCCAATGATATTAGAGTTGACTCAGAAAGCTTGAATTCATTGGTAAAATATGATTTTGTCTTGAAAATAATTGTTGTTATTCTTGTGTTGTTAATTAGAATGAAGTACCGTTTAAGTGTCAGCTTATGTTGACTAATCATTTTTAATGTGTTGGGGATGTTAGATCATCAGATCTCGCTTGATAAATGCCTTAATTTTAGATCTCATGCTTGCGAGCAGGGGCTGATCAGTTGACCTTGAGATTTCATTTCCCATCAGGGAAATCCTTGGCTGTGATTGGGTGCTGTGTATTTTAGTGTGCTATTTTTGTGACTGACCCAAGGACGTTTCTATGATGTATAAATAAACGACAGTTGTGTGCTTGAATTCATTGTGCTTGATGGGTGTTTGTAGAATATACTTTGTACGCTACATCAAGACTTTTCATTAGTCAACGGATCAGAGTAACCTACCTGGACGCTGGTTCATTGTCTAGTTCTAGTTTATCGACTGAGGTGAATCCATAATAGTTTCAAGCATACGAACTTAACAACTGGCGACGGTGATTTTGGAAACATGGATCCTGCAAAACTTGAATTATTACTTGAACAGCAGCTGAAACTGATGCAGATGTTGACAGACATGAAGATTTCCCCTTCCACACAGCCCAGCTCATCTAATGCAACCACAGCTCCATCAGTCGACGGCATCGCTAATAGCATCGCTGAATTTCATTATTATCCTGATGTCAATGTTACTTTTGACATGTGGTTCCGGCGTTATGAAGATTTATTTAAATTTGTTTTCGCCAACTAAGATGATGCTTGGAAGTTTCGGCTGCTTATTTCGAAAGTTGGGTGCAAGTGAGCTGGACAAGCACTGCAATTTGACACTGGTATTATTTAGCTTTTGTCAAAAAAACACTTTTGTAGAACGTGAAATATGTTGGAATTTTAACAATGAATCATATTTAAACAACAACAACGACAATAACACCTTAACTCTTGTACTTGATGTATCCATGTTAGCAGCCATAAAATATTTAAATATACCCCTACAATCTACAAAAAATAATTCCTACCTTGAATCTTTGTTTGTCACAGTCAACAACATCAAAACTTATTCATTTAATTACATGTATACATGACAATTATTATCATCAATGTGAATTCATTTTATATTTTAATTTCCTCTTTATTCTAGGTTCCTAAAATGTCAGCAATGCAAGCAGAAGTTGAACGTATGAAAATTCCATCGATCACACCAAATTTAGCAACATTGGTAAGTCAATCAAAAGAAATCATGTTGTATATTTAGGCTATGTGTTTTTTTTTGTTGCTCTAACAATTTTATTTGAATTATTGCTAAATAAGGAGTTCAACTTAATTTTAGTAAACTAAAAATATCTGTCAACCTAATCATGATATGTATGCAGTTAGTTTAGATTCGGCAAAGTATAAAATAGGAGTTGTAGAAATCTTTTTTTCTTTTTAACTAATTACCTTAAGAATTACAAAAGATTTTCCAATTGGAAAAGTTGAAATCCTCTTTATTTTTGTTAAACGAAACTTTTCTTGTAGGATGGTAAATTCAGAATGTTCAATCCAATGTGATAATTGTGACGAGAAAAGTAGTCAGAAAGATTGCTGTCTGTAGTGAAATTCATCTGTTTCGTTGGTCGTTTGCTTATTTACTTCTTACACCTGTTACCCCTAATAGAGCATAAACCTCTGATCAGCATTCTCCAGTTAACTTGGTCCTGGGTCTTCCTTTTCTGTTCTTCCCAATCGCTATTCATTCTTTTCATATCCATCTCCAGTTCTCAGTGCATTATGTTCCTTGTCTTTCCTCTTTTCCTCTAGCATTGAGGATTGCAAGTGGGGGCTTGCCTCGTGATTCGGTTAGGGCGGTTTGGCAATGTGTGTACTATCCACCTCCCGCGTTTTTTCCTAATTTCTTCCTCAGATGGAATCTGGTTTGTTCTCTCCCCTAATAGGTTGTTGCTGATTGTGTCTGAGTATCTTGCGTAGACAGCCATTGATGACTAATTGTACCTTGTGGACGATAGGTTTTGTGGTCCTCCAAGTTTCCAGTCCAAACAATTGATGAACTGTTTTGATATTTGTACTGAAAATTGTGACTTTGATGATGGTTGTTGGCAGTTTTTCTAGTTGCAGATATTCTTCAAGTGTAGAAACGCTTCCCATACTCTGCTAATCAGTGTCTTTGCATGTGCATCAGATCCACCTTGTTTACCAATGAATCTGCTTATTTGTTAGTTGTTGTATTAAATAATGACTCTGTTAACTTTCAGGCTAACAAGTTTACTGTGATGTAACAGAATACTTAGTTTAAAATAATCCTGCTTTGAAAGGTTGACTAAATGTAGGTTAGAGTAAAACAAAATTGTATAGACTTATTGAAGAATCACAAACGAATAGGAAACGAACAGTTTTATGCTTCTGATTTAATTGTAGACACTATAAAATAAAAAAAGAAACGTACAAGTTAAACCGTATAAATATTTGGACAAAATGTAAAATGAATAATACTTCTTGACATTTTCATTACGGGGTTGTGAAGATTGTTGAGTTACACATTTTGAAACCATGTATCAATCAGTGTTAGACCACCATTAGAAACCTGGAATCACTGGACGGCCGTTTTGTCCAGGTATGGGACTTATCAGCAGTGCGCATCCATGACTTCTGCAGGATTCGAACCCAGGACCCTCGATATTGTGCGCGAACTCCTGACCTCTAGGACCACTGAGCCGGTACCTAACGGTGTTAATGTCTAACTTGATCAATTCACGGAGTTGCGCAACCTCATACACAGTCTTCGGTAGTTACTGTCTACACCCGAACAAGTTAAACTTCACCGTTAGATACTGGCTCGGTGATCCAGAGGTTAGATGTCCGCGCACAATATCGAGGGTCCTGGGTTCCAACCCTGCGGGGTGCAGGAGTCGTGGATGCGCACTGCTGATGAGTTCTTGATATTAAACGTTATATCTATACAATTTTAAAATAAATTTAATCTAATTAAATAATGATTCAATCTGCATTAGAATAGAACTATTATTTTCTAACTTATCGATCGCTTTCGCGCGCGAGTTTGAAGGTCTTGGGTTTGATTTCTGTGAGCAAGGGTCGTGGATGCACACTGCCTATCAGTCTCATTCTAGGACGAAACAGCCGTTCAGTGCTTTAAGGTTTCTAATTATGGTCTAACAATGATTAATTTATGATTTCAGAAGGTAACTCAACAATCTCCACAACTCTATACTGGAAATTATGTACTTTTATTGACTTACACTAACGAATGTAAAAAGTGATAAGAATCAATGGAGGAGGATGGTTCATGAAGTTACATATTTATGTAAAGAATAATATTTCCTTTCTAATATTGTAAATTTACACAATTTATCATCATTATTATTGGTTGAAATAGTTTATACTTTTCATTGAATATTATTGGGTTTCATTGAAATCATGGGTTGATCTTTGTTAGACAACTATTAGAAACTTGGAATGAGTGGATAGCCGTTTGGTCCTAGTATGGGACTCATCAGGAGTGTGTATCCACTTTGGTATACCTAACTTAAGAAGAGCATAAGATTTTATGTATGAACAAGTTAATTTTACAGAATTTCGGCTAATTATTCCATTTTTTACAAGAGCATTTAACTACTATAATCATCCTCTGGATAAATAAATATTAAACATTCTAAAATCCCCGAAACTTTACTGGTTTAGTTATTACAAATACAGCTAAACAAATTTACTGATTAATTTTTGTTGATCTTTTTTAATAGATAATCAATACTTAAATGGTTTTTTATATTTGTGGAAAACAACAAATGATTATTTTCAGAGTCCTCTTCAATAAATAAATATTGATTACTTAATGGGTTATTCATCAGGATTTATTTATTCCACGCCTAATTAATCAATAATCGGGCGGGACTAGGATTACTAAGAAGTATTCCTTATAAATGTGGTTGTATTTTTTTTTTCTTTACAAAAAAGACTCGATCATGTTTTAGATCTTTTACATAATAAATTTTCATTATACAGTTGTGAACACTTGAGTTCAACCCTGTCAGGTGTAGGCTTTGAATGGTTTAGGGTTAGATATTAACACCGTTGGATGCTAGCTCATTAGCCTAGATCAAAGGCTCTGGACTCGATTCCTGCTAATAGGATTCGTGGGTGTAAACTGCTAACGTGTCCCATGCTAGGACGAAACGGTCATCCAGTGCTTTGAGGTTTTTACTGATTATCTGACAAAGAACAATTCATGATTGCAACACCATTAGTTACTTAGATGGTAATGCTGCTTTTATTATTAGCACTACACAATCTCCACTATTCAAATATTTGCTGAAAATGAGCAAAGGAAATGTTTTTCTCTGTGTTCATTAAGTGGACACCACTTTTTTTCAAGTTTTAAGACGTTGAACTTTTTTAGTGCTGGTTAAATTTAGCCAATCACTGATGTTCAAGAATGAATTTTGATCAATCTCTACTGGTATACGTGTATACTGTGCTGATTACCTTCATACTACCATTCGCATTATCGGTTCAAACAAAAGATTACTGTATTTGAGTCACTGTATGAACAATAACTCCCACATGCAGATATATCCAGCTAACAAGTCTCATCAGTGTTGAGAGCTGCAAATCCATTAATTTTATAAAACTTGCGGATTTTCGAGTTTTTTGAGTGACAGAATCATTGAAGATCCTATCAACATGATAATATTCCCACTAGTATCACATTATATGAAAATATCATAAACGGTAAAGCCACATGTGTAAAGATTTCAAGCAGATCACATGGGAACTAACAGTTATCAATCAAAAATTTGAATATTTTCTTTTGAATAGTCGTTCACGAAATAATCTGAGATGGGAATTTCGATATAAATTGACTTACCATTGAAAATCTGGAAACCCTGGACAACTGTTTCGCCCTCGATTCATGAATTTATTGGAATTTAGCAATACCCACAATTTATTACAGACAGTTAACGCGTGTTTACTAGTGACTAGTTTTCAGAAGGAATTATCAGTTTTAGTGAATAATCGTGATCAGTAGAGCTAAACTTAGTTGGGTGTGAGATAGTTATCCGCCGAAGACAATAGAAGATTGTCTTGCATTGTCGCAAGTTTATTAATGTCAGACATCAATACGGTGAGATGACGATTCAGTAGTCTTAAGGGTTAAGCGTTACCACACGAGTCCAATAGGTCATGGATTCGATTCCAACTTGTAAGATCGCTAGTTTACATGATAGTCGAGTACAAAATGGCCATCCAGTGCTTCCAGATATTTAATGGTGACCTAAAATTTACCAATCCGTGATTTCAATGAAATTCAGTAGTTTCCTCAACTTCTTATTGACACAATGATACTTGTGTGTGATTGACAGACGGAAACAATTGTACTATAGTAGTTCTTACTTGTCTTTATATCCATAGAGTACTTACTATACGTGGTTACATTTTTCTTTTCATACGTTGAGAATAGTTTATCGAGTACATAGTCGACCGTCATTAGTTACATCAAACAAAAATATCATTTGATTATTTCATAATGTGAACTACACTTTAGAATGAACACATACCAAAATGAAAAACAAACAAAATCTATGCGTGAGAAAACTGTAAAAATTGTAACTAAAATTGGAAAAATAAAAGAGAATTTCACGGAAAAAAAAATTACTAAACAAAAGATATAAAAAAAAAACTAAATTTTAATTACAACTTTTTTTCCTCACATGAAAAAAGGGCGTTAACACGAATGTAATGCTACTTTTTTCATTTGTTTTTACCGAACAGTACATACATGCCGACTAATTTTAATGGGATAATATTGGGTTCATTGGATTGTTAACTAACCAATACCAATATATATATATAAACATATATAGAAAATAGTGTGGATTAAATTACTTTGATCAGTTAATCAATAGTGGTAATTATGCAGCACATACAAAAAATAGGTCATAAAATAGTTGGTTAATATTACCTCCGAATCATTAATTGAATCAATCATGAGCCTGATTGTTATTCAGGCGTTAATTTTTATAATCTGACAATTATTTCGCATCTTTACTTTTTAGAGAGATTATGACCAATTAAATCCGTAGTAGCTCTCTCTCTCTCTCTCTCTCTCTCTATATATATATATATATATATATATATATATATATATATATATGCTAACTTTTATTCAGTAAATGTTATGCTCGTTCAAAATATAATTTTATCTCAAAAAGCATTCTAACCGCGTATTCCGTATGCCTAACCACCTACTACTTGACGAGCTATGTTTGGTGGTGTAGGAGTGGGTTGGAAGAAAGCTAGAGGCGGCCAAACCAAAACATGGCACAAATCCATTGGGTCACCGACAAGTCGATTGAGTCATGTTGGTAGGTATCGACTACCTGGTTGGGGTCCGCGAGACGAAAGTCACCAACGACACAACTCGAGGCGCAGGTGCATCCACTCTTTGTGTTCTCTCCAATTCTAATCTTCTGAATTGTTCATCACCTCTATCTTTCTCTTTCTAAATTTATTTAACTGAATTATATTTCTTGAGTAATATCTTTGAACCCTAATCTTCTCCATTACTGCTAATACTTCCACTATCTCTGCCACTATTGGATTTGAACTGACAATTACATCACTATGATAGTGTGGTTTGGCAACCTTAACTGATGTACTTACGTACGAAGTTCTACGTTGTAATTGACTGACTCTTTTAACCTCAGTGATCAATCAACTTCATAATTCAGTTTATATTCTTCATATCATTGTTGGTTGTAAAATGATAGGATTAATATTTAAAGTATCAGGTAGATATTTCCAGTGAAATACACAATCTAAAGTGAATTACTTACTTAGTTTCATGCTAACTTTGATTCTAATTACTCTTCACATTATGTTAAGTAACTGACTAAACATTTTACTCAACTACCACATAGTATTGCTTACAGTTCTACTTTAACATTTGTTACTGAACATTTTATTAAGCTTAAAAATTATCGGAGGTTTTTTGAGTATTTTTTTTATTTAGATGGGTTAATAGCATAACTAAATGTTGAAGTATCTTTCGGAAACTTCTACTACTTCCTATAATCGAATTTAAGGTTATAAATTAAAGTGAGAAATCAAAGTTTAGCTGTAGAATGAGAAGTAACAGTGAGGAACAGGAATTCAGATGTTAATCACGAAACTAACAGCTAAAATGTCATAATTTTATTCGTTGACTGAATTTCGTACTAAAATTCAAAAGTCACTATCTTGAATCTGATTGACTCGTTCATAAATTGTGTAGTCCTGTGGAATCTGTATATTTTACTAGTCAATAATTTAGCACACTGAAGACTTTACATTTACTTTGATTTATTCACTTTTGGAGTAAATAAATCGATTTGAAATTCTATTCACTTGAAAATATATTTTACTGAAAAAAAAGTAAATTTTTTTATTCAAGTTCTATTTACAGTTGAATTTATCATTTCCCACAACTGTTGATATTGTTTACTGTTGCACCGAAAAGAAATTACTAATAATTGTGCTTATTTTTTATTTATTTCATTCGTATTATTGTTTTAGCTTCGTGTTGATTTGAAAAAATTTCAAATATGCAAAGAAGAATTGATTAAACTTTCTAAATCTCAATTGGAAGTGATCATGAATGATATACATTCAAAAATTGAAAGTATGAAATATAATTTGAATACGTATTCAGTTTAATTTTGAAATATGATGAATCACAGATTGATAGTGTTACGATTGAGGAAATAAATTGATCATTGTTAGTTTACCATTAGAAATTTAGGAGCACTGGATGGCCCTTTTCCGTCCTAATTTGACGCGCATCAACAGTGCGTATTCACAAATCCGCCTAACGTCATGCTCATGAATGCTTAACCTCCAGACCACTGAATCCAGTGTTTTCAGGTTTCAAATGGTCATCTAACAATGACCGATTCTTACACATTTGTAATCATCAATCATTCATTGTCAGACCACCATTAGAAACCTGGAAGCACTGGACGGCCGTTTCATCCTGGTATGGGACTCATCAGTGGCAGTGCGCATCCACGACTCCTGCACCTCGCGGGATTCGAACCCAGGACCTTCAGTATTGAGCGCGAACACCTAACTGTCGAACCAACGGTATTAGTGTTTAACTCTGATTGATCTAGGGATTTTGCGAGACCTCACCCATTTGCCCTTGGCAGTTACTGCCCATACCAGGACGAAACGGTCGTCCAGTGCTTCCAGGTTTCTAATGGTGGTCTAACAATGATTGATTGATGATTTCAAATGTGTAAAAACACATCTCCAAAACTCTGCCCGAAAATGATCGATTCATCATTTCAATGAAACTCAACAATCTTCACAACAGTATGATGAAAATCATAGTACTTATTAGTCGAAATCGTTCAAACAGGTATTATTAAAAACCTTATTAACACAGAATAAGTATGAATCAGTATAGCATCTAGGGCTATATTTTCTCCCTAGGTTAAACTTTATAGAAATGAAGAGGATTTTTAAAGTACAAGCTACTACTTTTCTTAAAATCATTGTTTATAATACTATTGGTACATTAAATCGATAAGGGAAAATATTTAGATGAATTGAAATCAAGTACTTCAATCATATAAATCAGCCTGTACTGGTGATTAGTTTCTTATTGAATTTTGTCAAAACTACTCAGCTTGTATATCTTACATACTGATTGAAATATTTCAAATGAATCAATAGTATTTTTAACTGAATAGTTTTTTGGTATTGACTGTTATTCAAATCATATTCATAGAAATGAATCTAGTTAATTTGTGATATTATCGTATGTTCAAGATTTAATATTTCTGGTGTTTCTTGTTTTGATTTTTTTTTCAGACTTGAATAATGCCCTCATGTTGTCATTAGTTGAAAGAGATGATTTACACTTAGAACAAGGTGGTAAAATTATTGCTTTAGAAGATATCAAATCGTAAGTTATTCATCAAAGAAATTTTATCGATTAACTTTTCATGAAATAATTAGTATGAATTGAAAACTGAGTATAATTTACAGCACTAAATGGTAATTTACTAATCATTACAAACAGATTTATACTCATTGAACTAGGTAGAGGTGATCTGAATTCAGTATTCCCAATCGATAACGTGTTGACGTTTCTAGCAAATGATATTGAGTACGTACATCAGTATGAACATCAATGCTTAAGTTTGTCAAAAGGCACATCCTTCACACCCACCAGCACCACACACTTTTAGTCGACAACTAAATTCCTATTATTCCGTCATTCACATACCCTACGTTTATTCCAAAAATCAGCATTTGCATTTCAAAAAGACTTGGATTTTATGTGAATTTACTCAACCACATTATGTCAGAATGTGACAAATACTTATCATACACTAACAAGCCAAGAATGGCTGTGAATAGGGAGAAGTGTAAATTTCAGACTGGTGATAAATTAGTAATCATAAGTCACATAACAAAAATTAATAGATTAACTGAAGGCTTATGATAAATCTCCAAAACTCTAACTGAAAAAATACATATATATTCCATTTGTGTTTTTACACAATTGGATCCATCAATCAATAATTGTTAGACCACCTTAGAAACCTGGAGGCACTGGACGGCCGTTCCGTGCGCATCCACGACTCCTGCACCTCACAGTATTCGGACCCGGGACCTTCGGTATTGTGCGCGAACGCCTAACCATCGGACCACTGGGCCGTTATCGAACGGTGTTAATGTGTTAATTGAACTTATGTATTATCATTATAGGATTACTTTAGAAAATTTCTACAACTTCACTAAATGTCCATAAGGTTGATTGTTAGCTTTCAAAATTTTTATCTTTGAACGTGAATATTTTTTCAACTGCTATGAAAAAAAATGAATAATTAGGAAAATGTTTTTATGAATGATAAGAATATTTTAGCATATAGTATCATCTAATAGCATTCAAGTATTTCAATATCTGAAGAAACAGTGAAAACATGTATCAGTCGCCCGGTCAAAAGGTGTTTTACCTTATGCTTAAAGTTAGTGTTTGCTAGGATCCACCCAGGTGTCTTTCCTTTTCGCTGAGTCTACGTACTTGAGCGTTAAAGTCACCAGCCATTATTGCTATATCAGAGCCCTTAACATTTTGGAGAAGTTTAGAGAGGTTTCTATAAAACTTATCTTTCACATCGTCTGAACTGCAGTCAGTGGGAGCTTAGGCAGTTACGACGAAGAGGCAACGGCGAGTGTCTCTATCCTTTCGAGTCCGTACCGTCACATCTAGTCGGACAGCGCATAAGCTACTGTCTATCGGGCTCCAGCCTAAGAGAGCTAGTTCTGCCCTAGGACTTAATACTATACTTACGCCGGCGAGGCCACGAGAAGCGGCATCAAGGCTTCCAGAAACATGAAGCGTAAACCTCATTGTTTCTCTCTCTGTACTAGGTGAGATCAAATTGATGGTTTTACTCGAATCTTGTATGCGCGTTTTGGAGACTCCATGAAAACATGTATACATGTTCTATTATAGTTCAAAATGTTCCCCTTGTTAACCTTCTCACTAGTTTACAGTTTTCATTTAAGTACACAAATACTGAAACTGTAGGATGTTGCAAATGAAACTCGGTAATTAGCGCTATTTATTAAATAACGAACTAATCAGATATAACGTAGAACCTGGTACATGTATACATCAGTTCAATTTATCACACCCAGTTTGTACACTAAGATAAAATTTTTGGAATAAAACTGATTGTATTAGATCCACAGACAGTGTCACTGATAGTACAGAAGATTAGGAATCGGAGATACGAGTCAAGAAAACGTAAACTGTTGAAATAAAATCAAGAAGAATTTTGAGCAATCTAGAAGATTAAAACTTGAAAGAACACATCTACGCCATTTCAAACGATTTTGAGCTCTATCGAAATCTCTAACCAACGGCTACGTTAGTCACACGGGCTCCAACCAGGAAGTCAACATATGTAGGTTCAATTGTCAATGACTTCATAGATTGGTTTAATGCTTTGGATGTTGCCGCCCCCAGTTTTCTTCCAGCCTACCTCTACACCACCGGAGTAGTTGGTGGTTGGGTATACACAATACTTCTCCGAACTACCTCAGTTGATGGAAGATCTACTACCCCATCAGTCGATTTACAATCCTCACCCAGTTTCATCGGTGCATAGAAAGGACAGTCGATTCAGTATATTTTTGCATGAGTATTATTGTTATAATCAACAAACTTTTTAATGACAGTTAAATCACCTCCTAGTTTTTACATTTCACTATTTATTCTAGAAAAGGGAAAGTTAAAATATCTCACACGTTATATGAGATCTATTTATTAGAACATAATTTTAAATCATTTGTTCTAATTAAAGTTCATTTTCTCGAAAGTTATGAGACCAATTTCAAAATGTTACTTTTTATTATTGAAAAAGGTAAAAATTTAATTGTTATTGAACAGTAAATAGGTGTGATAAGCATAAATTATATTCACATAAATATATTCCAACAATAGCCATTTTAAACAACATTTAGATCAAAGTACACTTCAAATTGTCGGTCATTTATGAATTGTTAGAGAAATTAAACGATATCGCTAATTCAATAGTTTAATAATTCTTTTCCAATAATATTGAAAATTGATCAATAGTTGATCAATTATAATGAGTGATATGCGGTCTATTAGCTTTACATGATTGGATTGAGAGAGAACAATAAAATTCAATAATTTCCACAATCAAAATTTGTGCTAAATATTTGCAATGGAATTATTAATGCATTATAGTTGAAAATTTTACTTGATTCTTACCCAGCAGTAGCTGTTACCTTGGCGCGGTCTACGGGCTTCCTCAACTTAGTTGCACTATCTGGTTGGTACACATGTCTCTTTAAGTCCTAATATGCCAGGTCAGTCAGTTAGAGAGCAGTAAAAACTAAAAGCAGCAACTTAAAGTCCGAGGAAAAAGTCTTACTGTAGAACTTAGATGGATGTGGAAACAGTAGGGTGTTTCACTTGAGGAACCAGCATCTGTGGCGATTCACGATGGTAGTGTGGTGTGAGCTACTTATAAGTAGTATATGACGTGAGTGTCAACGTAATGTCTTGCAGCGGAAGATGGGGGGAGATCAAGAAAGGAAGAGTTAGAAAACAATGGAATTTGTATGAAACACATGAATAGTGGCAATGGATTGATGTTTTGATATGATGGACTAATAATTTGCAAATTAACGATTTACGATATGGTTTTCCGATTTTACTGAGTAACCCGGTAATTTTCGTTTAATACAATTCGGTTGCCCCACCTGTGTTCTCCTTCACTACAGTAGGAAGGGTTACAAAACGTCGACCCTAAAGACATTTGAACCTCACCTTACCACACGTATTGGTTTCTATGGTAGGAAGGTCTATAATAGAGCAATGCTAGCACATCAAAAAGTGCGCGTGAGGAGGCAGCACGTAACCGGCCAAGTTTCAAATGAAAAGTCTTGACTGGTTGAGTTCGAAAACATCTGAAATAAAACAATCATCATCATTTACGAAGGATGATCTCCCAGTTGTACCAAAAATTGGTACACTCCAACGAAATCTGTAAAATGATTAGGCTCGTAACATTAAATCTATCGATCCTGGATCCGATGGTTGGCACGATCACTGGGATTGACTACTTAGTCACACACTAGAACGTAAAAGTTGCCTAGTTTTCGCTTATCTTTGATGATACTTTAGTTGAAGCTCGTAAATAATGAGTGAAACTTGCGAATGAAACTAATCTACACAAAACTTATTCATTAAAAAGGTTTATTTCCTTATAAAAGTTTTTATCTCTAAAATCTAATCTCAGCACGGATACAGAAGGCTCGATTGGCTTTTGCCAACTTACTTCATATACGGCGTATGCGAGATATCCGTTCGCTAACCAAAGGACGAGTGCACTGCGCATTAGTTCTCTCCGTCCTACTATATGGCTGTGAAACATGGCCAGTGAGAGTAGAAGATATTCGTAGGTTACTGGTTTTCGATCATAGGTGTCTTCGAAGCATTGCTCGTAAGTCCTGGGACAACCGGGTGAGCAACTCTGTTATTAGGAAACGGGTGCTAGGTAAGGATGCCAGGTCAATTGATGAAGTATTGAAACTTCATCAGTTGGGGGTGGTTTGGACATGTGTTACGTATGCCTAACCACCGACTGCCTCGTCGAGCTATATTTTGCGGTGTAGGAATAGGTTAGACGAAAGCTAGGGGCGGCCATACCGAAACATTGCAGAAATCCATAAAGTCACTTTCAAGTGGACTGAGCCATGTTGGTAGGTGTTGACTACCTGGTTGGGGCCCGCGAGACGTTAGTAATCGATGGTTAGAGACGCTGAATGACATGGCTCAAAACCGTTTGCAATGGTGCAGGTGTATTCATTCTTTGTGTTATCTCAAACCCCAAACTTTTTAATTCTTCATCACTTGATCGTTTGAAGTCCATTTCACTTGATTCTACTTCTTGACTAATATTTTCTATTCCTCACCTCTCCAACTACTGCTAATACCTTTGCTACCTCTACTACTATGGGATTTGAATTGACAATCGCGCCTGTGCTGATGTGGTATGGCAACATGAACGTACAAAGCTCTACGTTGCTATTGATTGATTGATCTCTAAAATCTCTTTTTTTTATTTTTCCGGTTAAATAGTCAGTTTTCCTTAGTAGACGATCGACTTTTTTTGAAAAATACACCCATTGTTATTGTGTAGAAGTATAATACCATAGTTTTCCAGTAAACAATCTGTTCATTTTTTCGTTTACGAATAAATTTCTCTCAATTTTAAGAAAAAAGAAATTTCATAGTTTACTTTTTTTTATGAGTCAATAAATAATTAATGACAAATTTAATTCTTGATTATCCTTTTATAAGACTTGAAAACAAAACAACTTGCGAACACTAAAAAAATATGAAAATGTGTGTTCTATTATTGATCAGTGATTCATTTGTCATCAAAAGTATTCAATCCTAAATTTTATCGCCATAAAATAACTCTGACAAGTTACACAATCTAAATCTCACAATATGTGTAACACAAAGTGATTAAAACTTTTTACATTTATTTTTGGTGGTACATGAATTTCAAGTAAACGGACGTATATTTTGTGCAGTTCGCATTGTTCTATTTAGTATAGTTTAATCGTTAAGTTATACTGGTTAATGAGTTGGAATAATAGTACAATCAGTAGTACCGTTGATGATTAAGTTAAATGTTTCTGTTATCAGTAGTTCACTTAGATTTGACTGCATTAAAGGGTGAAATTTGGTTCTTGTTTAAATCTTTCCAGGGAAAAAAGTGGTACTTCATTAACGAACATTTATATTTCAGTCACGTTAACTCCGTTAGGGACTACAACACATAGTTTTTGCTTGTCATAGCTACTTTACTCTTGTTTGATTTGAGTTGTTACATTTTATGCGAAGAGTTTCTTTCTTCTTAATTATTTAACCTCTTATCACTATTTTCTTTCATTTTTTTTTCTGTTTAGTTGGATTAAAGAACTTAGTCTACGATCATCAATTCCACAAGTTCGACAACAGTTAGTACTTAATTTTCCAAGTAATTTAACAAGTCACTCATACAATGCTGATGATCTTTCGCCTAAATCTCAAACAACATGTCAATCTTTGTCGAAACGACCACAATGGATGAAATCGTTATTTAGTCGAGGATCACATAGACATGCTCTTTCATTATAAGATTGTTTTTTTTCATCAAATTTTCTTTTTTGTATATCTCAGATTTCATATTGCCCCTGCCCTATTGCAAAAAAAAACTAAAGCACATGATCTTCACAAATAGATCCTGTTCATTCCTTTTAACCCTTCTTCTTCTTCCTATTTCTTTGTTTTTGTGGTTTATTTACATCCCAACCACCAATGATCTGTTCTTGTGCAGCTAACCATGTTCTTTTTCCTTAAGAATTTCAACAAAAAACGAGTACGAGATGATAACAAGATCCATAAAGAATCTATTAATCAGAAAGCTTCTTTTTTCTCCTGGTTATCTCATCATAATGTTTAATTGATCTACAAAGATACACAATAATTCATTTATTGTTTGTTTGTTTGTTTTTTTCTCAATATTTGAAACTTATTATTAAAACTATTGTTAATATTTAATATTGAATTTAAAAAGCAACATTTGTCGATATATCATAGTACAACATTATTCATTATGTAAATTAAATTTAAAATTTCTGTACATTGATTTGATTTTCTGTCAAAAAAGTATAGTTAACATGATAAGTTTACGCTAATGATCATTCATTGAAAACTTATAATCATGTACCTACTAAACACTAGTTTTTTTTTAATGAATTTCGTTAAGATTTTTATGTGTGAAGTCGTGACAGGTGACATTCAGTCATATGAAGATTAAGATAGAGATTTCATTATAGAGTTATGGAGTTTGTTGTTTTACATTGAAATTGTGAATCAATCATTGTTAGACCACAATGAGAAACCTGGATGCATTGTATTGATCAAAGTTAGACATTAATAGCCTTGGATACCGATTAATTGGTTCAGAGGTTAAGCGTTCACGCACAAGATCGAGGTTCTTAGGTTCGACTCCTACGAGAAGCAGGAATCATGGATGCGCACTGCTGATAGGTCCCGTAACAGAACGAAATAGCAGTCCAATGCCTCCCGGTTTCTGTCTTATGGTGGTCTAACGATGAATGATTCAAGATTTCAAAATAAGACAGGTATATTAGATGATTGTTATATATTATGAAATAATATCACCCTAAAAATGTAGACCATTAAATTTCACCTAAATGATTTGAAAATACTGTTTATCACTAAGAGACTTGAAATCTCAGATGGATACCTTTGAATAGTTCGTTTTCATCGTTCCTTCCATCTTAGCAGCTGTTCAGTTGATGATATCAGTCATAAGTTATGTAGAACGTTGTTTTTATGTGCATCAGTTGTTGTATCATATCAGCACAACGATAGTGTAGTTACCGAGACAAATACCAGAATTGTTCAAATTGTAACAATATCAACGATAGTAGAAAACATTAAGAATAGACAATATATTTAGTGTAGAATGAATGAAATTGAGGAACAAAAAAGCTTAAGATAATGTTACAACTCAAGATCTAAGGAAAAATAATGATTGAATATAAAATGTCAATACACCTATGAAATCGCAAAACCAAATCAAGGCGATTTATCGGTCAGTGATAACCGTACGAATTGATAGTATGATGACAGGTGTACTGGTTTTTGTTACACTCGTCTTTAGGTATGCTTAAACTATTAAGAGTTCATCTTAGACGAATAACGAGAACAAACAATGAACCAGCGTCCAGGTAGGCTACTATGATTCCTTGACCAAAAGGTATCAGCGAGAAGTCTTGATATAGTGTAGAAATTGTATTCTACAAACACCTAGCCAGCATACAATGAAACCAAGCACTCAAATTGCGTTTATTTATACTCTATAGAGACGTCCTTGGGTTAGTCACAAAAATAGCACACTAAAATGACACAGTAACCAATCACAGCCAAGGATTTTCCTGGTGGGGAATGTGATCTCAAGGTCAACTGATCGGCCCATAAAATAAATCCAAAATAAGGATACTTATCAAGCGAGTTCTGGGGATCTAACATCCACCACTATTACTAATAATAATAATACTTCCTGATACATAATCTTTAATACTAATGAATATTGTTCTGGCGTCTAGTTTTCCAAGCGGTTCGATCTATTCTGAATTATGTAAACATTTATTCAAGGCCTTTGTTATCTTCATCATAACCAGTATATTTGTCGCCACACGCATACATTCCTGTGTTATTGTGATCAAATCTAAGTTATATTAATCAATGTTTCTAATCATCGATTTTTGGTGGCTGCGTTATGTGGCTCCGATATTTATGAATGATCGAGTATGCTATGCAGTAAATCTCCCCATCACTTTCCGTACATTATACCTAAGCGGATCCCGTTTGCGCGACAGCAGTAGTAAGAGGCCAAATATGGATTCCGTTGGATGAGTCTATTCCAGACAATCGTTCATGAAAACCTGATAATGAAAAGCGTACAAGCAAATTGAAGCGGAGAAGGTGAGTGAGCCAACTCCCATTCGATGAGGCATGGCTAAGCATTTATTGAGAGATAAAGTTAGCCAGATATATGATAAGCGAGGTTGGCGTGCAGACACACGAACAAAAACAACCAAGAGGAGTGAATAATAACTTGAGAATAATGAACTAATTAATTTGTTCAAAGGCTGGGGACGACATAAAAGCACACACAACACGACAAGTTATTGGCTAAAAGCCAAGTTATAGTTAAAACTACTTTAGAATCATTTAAATTATCTTTTACGTTTAATTAATAAAATATGAAATAGATTCACTATAAGATTGTACAGAATTAAAATTAATGATTTCAATCAACTAATAAATAGTTTTATGATTAATGTTAGTGTACAAATGTAAAATGTGTTCCTTTAATCATTATTGATTACAAGATAACACGATTTTGTTATCAATTTTTTTGTCATTGATTTGCGTGTTAATTATTTGCAATTTATCAAAATTAAATTCAAACCTCCATTTTTAATACATGCAATTAATCCTTATTAGTAAAAATGAATTTACATTAAAAGTATATTGATTTTAAAATATATATATATACTTATAAATCACAGAAACTAATTCTATTATTTGAAATGATGTAATTTTAACGATGAACATATCACTTTTCTGATTACATAAGATCTGATATGCTCGTCAATTGATATGCTTGAATGCTATTACCAGTTCAAATTACTCGGTAGTGGAGCGTAGACAAATGATGCAGTGACACAATAGGCTATTTTAATGCGCTGTTCCCGGCGCGGCTAACTATATCAAGAAGTCTTGATTTGGCGTAGAAAGTTTATTCTACAAGCACCCAGAAAATACGAGGTTCACAAGCTCAAAGAACTAACTTGTTAATACATGATCGAAGCGCTTTTGGGAGAGCCACATAATAGCGCACTGAAATAATCCATCAACAAATGACAGTCAAGGATTTTCGGAGTGGGAAATGTAAGGTGAAGGTCAGCTGGCGCGAAAACATGGAGATTCAAAATTTCAGTCTACAATCACAAAATAAACCGGCTAGCATTCTCCAACCTACTCTACCCTAGGCCTTTCTGATATGTTAGTCAAATGATTTGCTTGAAACTAGTACGAGTTCGAATTACTTGGTAACGAGGGCGAGTACAAATGATGCAGTGACACGATAAGCTATTCTGATCCGATTGTCCAGGCCCTGTCAACTATAGCAAGAAGTCTTGATAACGCTGAGAAAGTGTATTCTACAAGCACCCAGAAAATAGGGGATTGACAAGGACACAAATCGAGCTTATTTATACATGATGGAAGAGCCACAAAAATTGCGTACTAAAATAATACATCAACCAATGACAGTCAAGGATTCTCCGAGGGGGAAATGTAGTCTCAAGGTCATCTGAGCAACTTATGCACGAAAACATAAAATATCCAAAATTACGACCTTTTCCAAGTGAGTTCTGGAGATCTAACATCCTCAGCAAGATCATCATAATATGATTGGTCTTTTAATTGGATTTTTGAATTTCATTAATTGTTTTTATGGATGCAAGCTGATAATACAGATTTTCATTTGACTGCTTCTAATAGTTTCTGTATTCATCAGGATGGCGAAAACAGAAAACAGCTTTTTTCAAAATCATTTTATAGATTTGCTTAATCTGGTTGATGATTTCTGATAGTTCTATATCGCAAAAATAATTTTCTACGATCTAGCTATTGCCAGTTATTACTACTTTCATGTGACGACTATTTTCTTCGAAATGTCTAAGTGTCTTGTTACAACCAAGACTTTGTGTTGTATTACATTTTAGTGCGAACATTTTTCTTAAAAGGCATTTCAGAATGTAGTCTCTACTAATAGTTTTGGATTAAAAAACAATCTCATGTTGTTTTTTGTTGCTCATGATTTACTAAATGTATCACTCATTAGATTTGAAAGTGTAGAAACTCAAACAAACTTAATGAAGATGCTTTTTTAAATGATGAACTATGAAGGATGTAGTGTTTAAATTTTCAATTTCCCTTTTAAATATTGATAACCTAACTGATTTAAATTTACCATGAGAAACTAAGAGGTTTTGTATGTGACACTAGGTCTTCTACACTGTAGTCCGCAAGGATTCTACGCTAAACAACAGCATCAATCAATGGTAGACTATTTGGAATGTTACCACTTTGTGTGATTTATTGAATTTGAAATGTTATTATTTTATCTTCTGTTTTTATATTACCATCGTCAGTTTTGACTTAAACTATGATCAATCTCCTCCATGAAACATTGTTTAACAACCTGTCTCCTGCCAGTCTTACTTTTCAACTAAATTCTTGTCTTGTTATCGATGATTTATCAACAGTTATTCAATTGACATCTTAGCTGGTAATTAAAATATTTGTAAAAACTTGAACGAAACCTCTAGCTATGGTTTTAGTAGTGTGATAAGTGACTGTTTATATTAGTTTAAATTTATTATAATGAAAAAGCATTAGAAAAGCTATTTTTATCTGACATTTAAGTATACACATTTACAACTATTACTAACCAGTTAAATGAATTCCATGACTAACTTTCCCTGCCTTAATGGACTTCAATTCATAATTGCATAGAAAATGCTTACATATCTTAACTGTGTCGATTTTCCCTCCGGTCAAATTTTTAAACGAAATTAAAATGTATAGAATGTTCTAAATAATAATGTTGGAGACTTTAGATCCCCAGAACTCACTTGAAAAAGGTTGTAATTTTGAATTTTTTATGTTTTCGCGCATAAAACGGTTAGTTGATATTTAGCTTACATTTCGCACTCAGAAAATCCTTGACTGTCATTGGTTAACGGATTATTTTAGTACTCAATTTTTGTGGCTCTCCCAAGGGTGTTGCTTTGATCGTATAAATAAGCTTGATTTGTATGCTTGATGACGTCGTATTTTATGGGTGCTTATAGAATATTTTTTCAACGTATTATCAAGACTTCTTGCTATAGTTAGCAGAGCCTGGGATAATGGATTAGAATAGCCTATCCTGTTACTGCATCGTTGACATTCCTTCTGTTTACCGAGTTACGTGAACTCGTAATAGCATTCAAGCATATCAGTTGGCGAGCATATCAAATGATTATAAAGATTTTAGTTATAGTTAAGAAATATTAATTCATATTTATTCCCATGAATATTGTCTATACCAAATAATTTTTCTATGCAGCACTTTGGATTTAAAAAACAATATTTTTCATGTTACTATTTTTGTTCAAACTCTTCAAGTCAAATTCCTAAAATGTATGTTAATCTTTAAAACTACATAAAATAATATGAAACTCGTTCACATAGAAATACTCGATGTGTATTAGGTATTACATGCTTAATTCATAACTGAAAACGAAAATGATAGTTTAGTACATTTGTATCGATAGTTTCAATATTCATAGTAATATTTACGACTGCAATTGATGACTCTCATATGACGTGTGTGAATATAGTACGGATCGTCCATACAAGGTCATTATTTCACAAATGTTATCAGCAAAGATGGATATCAGGTTGAAGAATCTGGAAGAAGACGAAATACACTCTCTGTATTGCAGTTTATTTTGTAAAACCAATTTTGTTTTATCGAAACTATTGAGGAGGAGGTTGATTTGTAGAAAGTCAAAATTTCAAATATACCACTCTGGGTAAATGCTACATGCGCTTAGAATATCTAATTTTTAGTTTTCATGATAAAATAATGTGTAAAACGAGGCTGTGTAAGGCTTTAAAAAAATTTTAAAATGAAATTTACTACCCACATATTAGTTGTGATAAAAATTTATGGAGACTTTTTTCAAATCTATAAGAGGATATAACATTTCATTTAAAAATTACATCTGTAGTTCAATAAACATTTTCAGTAAGAATGTTCAATTTCAAAAGCTAAGAAAATATTAGTGAATCTGCTTATTGAAAATGCTTTTTTTTTCTTATTCAAATATTTTAATGTAACACAAGAATATTGATTTTTCAATGTACAGTAAATATTTGTTTAAATTCATTCACATTGCAAAACAGAATTAACAATTCAAGTTTTCAATTTAAATTCAATAGAACAGTGAAGATATAAATCAATAATCTGGATATAGATTACATCAAACTACTTAATGAGGTCATAACTAGAATATAGAAGTCTTCTTTACAAGAAAATCACAAACTTTGACAACAAATTGCATTTGAATATTAAATCAAGAGTAATTTGTTGAAGTAGATAAAGCACTAGTTAATTAAAAGTTTAAAGTACATAGGTTCACAGTACTGATCATTATATAACTATATAAATCAGTTGTGACCCTGCAAACAGGAATCAAACCCAAGATCAACGGTTTCGTTTGTGTACGCTTAAACTCTTGAAACTGAAGCTAAACTCTGAAACGGATCGATTCATGATTGTAGTGAAACTCAACGATCTACAAAACTCTATAAAGAGAGCCATCATTATCTTGTTCAGTCACTCCATGTGCAATTATCCTTTCTGCTCTGAGTATATATACATAATTAAAAGATTGACTGAGTAACTTACTTGTTTGCTAGATTTAACGAAATTTTCAAAATTTACGTCGTTCCGATTTGTGTCTTTTCACAAGTGCACTCTCACAATTATTTACAGTGTCTTAGAAAAAACATCATGCAAACACTGAAACAGAAACGAGTAGAGCATTATTTTCAAGACGCTACCGAGTTTGTGATAAAATACAAAAAGTAACCTAATTTGAATCAATGAATATTTTCAAAACTCTACTTTAACTACTCATAAGTAGTGTAAAAAGTATCAAAATTTTCAGTTCATTGAAACGCCTTGAAGTCTATGTATTCAGATATGCATTTAACCTGGTTTTTGTGATTAATAGATTTTCATCTATAGTATTTGTTTACTCCATTGACTCGATATATCTCCGTTTCATAACGGCTAATATAATAAAAAAATTCATGATTCTTTTCATCCTAGTTAGTTGGGATTAGAGTATCAATTTTAGTTTGTACCTAAATTCCTGAAAAACTAGAACTTCTTGATACGAACGATTTATTTCAACTTAGTTAAATTCCATATATAAACGCCTTCGTTCGCCTAATTGATAAGAATATACTTGTTGGGCAGTATAAGAATTTGTTAAGTTTAAAAGCGAAACGTCAAAATAACTCATTTTTCAATGCATACTAAACTGTCATAATGGCTGAAGTGAAAGAATTCTTCAAAGGTTGTGATTCAGAGGTTTTATTAAAATAAATTAAAACTTGATAAATTGATTCAACTGATTCTTTTTCTGAAAGACACAATATAATTGATTTCATCCTAATGTACATTGGCAATGAAAAATATGTTATCTGTTATCGTTATCACTACTTTGAAATGCTTACAAACATTTTGGGAAACTTATTCGGCATTCACAACTATTCTCTAATTCTTACTTCACTCAACATATTAAGTGATTTCTGGTTTGTAGTCACTTTTTTTTATCTCTGCCACCCTATGTTCAACATCTATGTTTTGATTATAAGTCTCACAATTTCATTTTAAGTGAAAACATATTGAAGTGGACATTTCATATTAGTTATCCCAACATTATCCGATACAAACAATCCCAAATTTATAAACAATAATTTTAAACTGTATGTTTCGCCTAATATCTGGCCACTTTTTGAATAACTATTTTGGATTTAAAATTGTTGAACCTGAAGAGAATTAATTGAAAAGAATATCCTTCGTTCCAACATATGACTGTTATGTTGTCTGACTACTTTAAATATATAAGTAGTTCATCTGTAATAATTCATTTTTTAAGTGACGTTAGTTTCATGTTGAATGTGTGAAATAATGAGCAATACACAAGCTATTAAGTATGTTCAATAATTTTTCAGCAGCCTTAGGAGTCACATTTATCATTACTCCATATAAATATCACTTCTGTTCCGTAGGATAAGGGATATTGAAAAGACAATAGTGTATAATCTCAGATAATCTTATTCTTTGTTCACTGAATAAATGACAAGCATTTATATAATGCAGTTGAAAGAAAATCAGCCACCAAGTAATGGTGTAAAGAAACTTCAGGCCCTAAAAAAATGTGAAAACATCTGAAAAAATTAATATTTCAGAAAAAAAAAGTCACTTTAGATATTAAAACTTCACTTTTAGTTAAATTAACAACTTCCTTCACTTTAATGCAAAAATGGGGAATAAACTTTTTGATCCAAGAGGGTCTGGTATAGTTTACACAAGTTTATACCTAAAAGAAACCCTCACCACTTTAAACATATACATATATCAGAAATTTTGTCTATCAAAAACAGATCATTATGCGTTGTTTATGTTTAATCCCATCAACATTCGATTGCTGCATAATATTGCTTATAAGTATTACATTAATTCCCTTTTGATCTGATTCGGTACTTCTAGGTGTTTTCAAGTACATAACATTAGTTTTCTGGAAAAATCAAATATTAAACACAAAATACAGTTTTGTGAGCATAAAAATGTCCCACAAATGATTATTTGTTAATTTTTATCTCTATTTTATACTGTATGCACTTTGGAATGAAAGGGATACATGGTTAATAAGTGTTCAAAAAAATATACCTTCCTTACAGTCGTTAATCGTTTTATTGACAGTGGTAAGCGTTAGGCATATTTAAATGTCCCGCAAACTGAATGACTATGTAAATGAACTTTTAATATGATGCTAATTTTGTTTTAACCACATAAAAAATTAATTCGTTTACTTCTTTCGATATCAAGAACCGTAAGCGTCACTCGTTTACTTTAAATTTTGAAACTTAATACATTAATAGTTTGTGCTGATCCTTCGAAATTCCACTTATCCCGACAGTTTTTCTGAAAGTTCTAGTAAAAAATTAGTAAGAACTCACTATTGAATTGCTTTATTAAACAACATGGCATAAGATTATGTACTCGCTCTTAATAAGTAGACTTCAATCGTAGTGATTGTTACAGAGAAATTATAAACCATAGTATTTGATTAAACTCCTCTATTTCACAGAAATCAGTTGGTTAGACTTCTTCATTCTATAAGTTGCACATATATATCTTTCTGCATCAAAATTTCCAGTAATCTGAAAACATACCTATACTTAAACTTATCAAAAGAATCTTTATGAAAGTGTACATGTTATTTGAACTCAGATTATGTTAAAAATTGGGATGCATTTTATTAATTACATATATCTGTATGAATTTCAATGTTGGTTAACTTTTAATTGACCGAAAAAATGAAATTCAAGATATTTGAATTCTTTTATGTAATAATATACTTCATAGAAATTTTAAAACAGTGATTATTTTTTTATTCATTATTCTACCTTATGAATTGAAACAAAGTTTAGTCAATACATGGAACACAACAGTGATTTTTCTTATATTTTTTTTTACACCACTAATTTTTGTCATCATTACAATAAAAAGAAACACATAAGAAATTTAAGTTAACTGAATGTGTGACAAGAACAATTTGTCAAACTGTCCAAATGCATGTTTTCTGCCACCAATATGCTTTCTTTTACGAGACACATGATACAAACAACACATGATATAGAATAGCAAGTTTTTGTGAGAAAAATTCTCTGCAAACAAAATAGAGATACATCATTGTATTTGAATGTCAATGTTCTTGTACTTTCTGTCTTGTTTGTTTGTACACAGGCATTCATACACATAGATGTATTTTTTTGTTTTTCAGAAACGCAGATGCTGATACCAAAAAAAAAACTAGATTTCGGTAAAAAAATTTAAAAGCATGAAAGTAAAGATTCCATCGACTTCATCCTCTACCTGAACATGAACTGGTATGATTGTAATTGTGGAAACAGGATGAATGTATCTATATAACTAAAAAGTTTCCATTTTTCTTCTACTGTACAGATATATTTATGTATGTCTCTCTTCAGTATTTCAATGAATAATAGAGATAAATATAGACTAATTGTATTTTCTTACACTAGTGAATGTAAAATAATTCCGACACCATTAAAGGTGTGATTTTCCCCTGGTCTTATGACCGAATTAAATGCAAGTATCTTTCTTGTTTTTTTTTATTTCTTTTTCTCTTTCTGTCAAGTAAAAATTAGTTTTAGAAAAGTAAAAAAGAAAAGGTAGGGTGGAAAGAAAGTTTTGTCGACAACACTAACAACTATTACTACTACTCTTGCCACCACCTTGGCTGTTGGTAACATCAACATCGTGGTCAAAAAAAAATCACTGCCTACAAAAAAATGAAGGCAATTTCGTAAATTTGTTAATACATTATAGTTTTATAGTTTAAATGAAAGATTTTACTGTCTGTATTTCGCTGTAAACAATGTACCTCATATATGCAGATGTGTGAATATGCGTATAAGAAAAAAAAATGAATTTTCATATATTTCCTAGTGTAGTTTTAATTTACCGCATGATATGAACGATACTTTTGGCAAAAAAAAAATTAACACTTAAGAATGTTCAAAACTAAAAACGACTAATTGGATGTGTTTAGAGCTCTGAGAATTGATAACTTCTTGAAAGAATAAAACGTTTTATCGGAAATGATTTTTGTAAAAAACAGAGTTATGGTTGAATAAACAAATCGGAGTGTAACTTGACAGAAAAGAAAATTATATTCATTCACAGTATGTATGTAGCTTATACAGATGATGAATACTGAAAATCAATAACTGTACTGTATATATGCTTGAATTTTTATAAAACAACTGTAATAAATAATAAGTTGTGAAAATGAGTATACCGACATAAAATAATTTGTAAAAATCCAAAGAGGTTGTTAAAACCATGACTTTTCTGGGCATAGAGGTAAGATTTGAAATGATGAATTACTACAACCTCAGCTGTACACAAATTGCTCATTCAAACGTTTTTTAAGCCAGTTCTTTTCACTTTCTAGAAGATCTTGAAAGATGATTCAAGTGGTGGGTTGTGACCTGAGTTGGTCATATGTTCAAGGATTGAGGTGCTGATTGTTTTGCCTTCTCCTAAAGACATTCATGTAGGGTAGTGTGCGGATATTCGTTTGCCAAATGATCGCTTTGTGCCATGCTCTATAAGATCAGGTAAACTGATAAATGCAGATTGAGGTGGCTCCAAGGGTCAGTCTATTATTTACACTTACCTAGGTGAGTTTCTTTCTGGAGAAAACACTTCCTGGCTCTACAGTCTTTCTCAAAACTCTCAATAGTCTGTTCCTTAGTATCTCAGCTGTCATATCTCTCTTTAATTCAACTTTCTTCGTATAGTAAGAATACTTTCAACCCGACCTTTGGCTCTTAGATTACTGTCATTGGACCTAGATGGGAACCCATTCTTAAAAAGTGTTCGTCGTATAATAGTCAGTGCATCAGTTTATGTGTCTTTGGTGCATATTTGTCTGGCTCTTTAAGATAGATAAATTAAATTTGTCTTCATACTGAATGGTATTCAAATATGAAAGTTCGTATACTGCCCGTTCCAGCTTAGGATTCTGAACTACAACCATTGAGCGATTCATCTGGTCTTCGTTTGGGTAAAACATCGAGAAGATGAAATTAACAGTTCAACTCCGCTTCTAAAGTGAACATAGTTGAGCGATGACAATTGTTGAAATCTTTACACTATTTAAAGAGGGTTGCTGTATTCGTTACAAACGGTAAAAGTATTATCCATATATTTCTTGTAATAATCAAATTTTTCGATTGTTGCTCGAAGAGTAGTAATCTGTAGGTTGATTATCAAACAGCCTGCGAGAAGAGGACCTAAATCACAGTTTATTTGTTCGTAGAAATCAGTGTTAAGTTTGAAATGCACATTAAAAGTGCAACTTAGTAGAAACTCTTTTGAGTAATGTTTTGAAACTCCAACATCTACATCGTTAAGCTCATAAGAACCAAATAGTTTCTACAAGCAAGACATTTGTCAATAGAAAAGCAACATCAAGCGACATCACATTGACACTGGTTACTGAGTTCACGAAATCGAAGGCGTTTATAGAAGTAAAATTAGTTGCGTTGTTAGTTTTGTGAACTTACCAAATTTCACTGTTATCCACCTGCTTTTTTCTCAAATTTTTCACAGATTAAGGACTTTTCACATACATATAATTTCTAGCCAATTTATTGGTTGTCTAGATAAGAAATCATTTAATAGTTAAACAATATATTTAGTCCATCATAACAAGATATCTTTGTGAAATGAATTTTGTTATCATCAGAATCAGCGACATGATATTTACCCACTAAACCCCTTTGATATCAAAATAATTATTTTAAGATGTTGCAATGCCTGACACCCTTGGATAATGTTTTCCTAAAACAGTACAACTAACTACTTTCTTAACAGAACCAAAAAAAATAATCAAAATATTCAACGTGTCGATCATGTTGAGAAATCATTCATGGTAGTAATTTAACCAACTTTTCATCATGGCTTTGGTTGAAGCCATTACAATCGAAAAAATTGTTGCTCTCCTTGTTTCAAGTCAAACGAAAAGAGTCTATAGAATATTGTTTCAAATTTGCTTGGTTGATCTGTAATTATTTACTGATTAAGAAAATAGAATTTTAATTGTATGATTAATTGTGTCCCCGATTACAGTTGGTGTAAAGTTTATTCGATTTCTTAGATATTTTGAGGCAGTTAGTAAGAAACCCTGGTTTTAGCTTTTGTGCTGTTTGGCCCTTGTTAACAATGTTTACCTGTGGTCTTGGAGGAACTACTGTTTACAGTTTAAGAGTTTGACATATTTTTTATGCATGATGCCACTGATCAACAAGGCTTATCTGTCTCAAAGTAGTTTTTTGACAGCTAACACTAGCCATATTACATCAAAACGTAGGGCACTTGATATCGAAACGCTCAGACCAGTTTACCAACTACAACTTCATTAGCTGAATTTAGTCAACACCAAGGAATGAATTGAAATGAGATAAGGCATTACTCAGTTAGCTTTTCAGCTCACTGAAAGTATTTACTGTTAACGTGATATGTCTAACTGTAGCTGGTTAAGTGTTGAACAGAAGTTTACCTTTGCATTCTCATCCACTATTTAATAATACTACTTTATGACAGAACTTCAACCATATGTCCCCAAAACGTCACACTAAGAGAAGAGGAGATAGTTGTTGACTGGACATACGATTTCAAAAATGTGATACAGTGGTTCTGGCGTATAACGGAATGGAAAAGTGAAACGGATAGAGACCAATAAGGTGGCTTTGGTTTTCTGAATCGAAGGTTATTCGAGACTTACTGATCCCTCAAAACTACTATTTATGAGGAAAAGGGAATAAATAAACAACAACAAACCCTAATGACATCTGACCTTTTTTATTTGAAAAGCAGTACGTGCAATAGTATCGGCGTTAGTTCAAGATTTTCGTTGTTTGTAGCAGTGAATATAGTGGGTTTGAAAGCTGCTGCTTTTCACAATGATGATTCTGTGTCATTAGGTCTATGATTCAAAAACTTTTTACATGGCCTACTGTGCATGTCTAATCAAGTATTTTACAGCATTTTCATCATAGTTTTTATACACATAACTTACAATAAAGTTTTGTCTTGTTCTTCCATAGAATTGGCTATTGTGGTCTATGTTTAGACTTTTCAACATTCATCATAAATAGGCGAATGAGTTTTATGTTATATGAGAATCATCATCAACTACAGTACAATTAGGAAAGAGAGGAAAACTTATCTAAAGGATTATTTTGTCAAATCAAGTACATCACTTCCATATGTATGATCCATGGTTGTAGACATGTAGAGAGTACAAATCACTTGTTAGCATACAATCTTTGAAGCAATGAAGCGTTGAAATTCTGATTACACATTGCTTTCAGACAAAATGTAATTATGTCTCGTGGAATCATAAAAGTTTCTTCCTGTCTTATCGACTGGTTAACCTACCTACTCTTCCATCTATTCTAGATTCATTTTTACAGTGTATTTAAAAAAAACATGAAAAATTCATTTCTAAATAAATAAATACATAAATGAGAAAGTAATTTAAACAATGAGTCATTTGTTCAATATTCAATGAATGAAAATAAACAATAGACAATTATATCACCACCTGTTTAATTTCACATGGAAAATTGAAAATGAAATAAACAGAAACTTTCGTTTAAAAATTAAATAGCAATAAAATAGCAATGAAGTATGTGAATGATTTTAATTGGCAAGGATATTTGTTGTTGATTTAGTTAATTGTTTATACGTCTAAGTATGTCTCCCTACAAGTTTTTTAATTGACTAATTTGCACTGCTCATCATGTTGTTGATTTACTCCCGATGTATTTTTTAGAAAAAAAAATTGAACAAAATAATTTCATAATTAATATTTAAATTAATTATTAATTTCTATGTTTATGACGTATACAGTAGTTATTGCATTAGAATCTGTTCGTTGTAACTTTTTAAAAAAGTTGACATTTTTATCAACAATACATTGATATGAATAGATTGAAACGAGTTAAGCCTAGAAATAATTAGTTGTTAGAAGACAAAAGTAGGATATAAATTAGTACAATGAAAATATGTTAGAAGAAAAGTGAACAACTAAGGGAGAAAAAATAAATAATGAATATTAATGGTCAGTTTCTGAAAGCTACATAGAAAGCACATTCATCTCAATAAAATATCGCAAATGTCAAATGTCTAAACTATAGATTGTTACTCAGTCTACATAAATACTCAGATAGTTCATAGTGGAATACTTTATTTTACACTAGTCATAACGAAATAAGTACCGATCTGATCATTTCTCATTGACCTTTGCTCATTATAGTAAAACAGAACAGAAATTCTTTAATTAACATTCAATTTACGTTCAAAGTCACTTTAGTTATCATATTTGATTTTCTTTCTTAATGATTCTTCTATAATTTTTCAATGACAGAAATACTAATGCTTTGTGTACATTATACAAACAATCTCGTCACTTTTCACTATAGGGTTGTGAAGATTGTTGGGTTACTTTTGAAATCATGAATTGATCAATGCTAGACCACCATTGGAAAGTTGAAAGCACTGGACGGCCGATTCGCCGCTACCAATGGAGTTCAACTCTGTGTTGAATGTGAAGCAGTGCTCAACGAAGATAGTAGACGAGGTTGAACAAGAACATGACTTGATTGGAGTTGGACATTAATAACGCTGAATACCGGCTTTGTGGTTCAGAGGTTAAGTACTCATGCGTGAGGCTGAAAGTCCTAGGTTGGATTCCTGCAAGTAGCGCGAGGAGTTAACGCGCACTTCTGATGAGTCCTGTACCAATGTTGTCAGGTTTCTAATTTTTGTCTCACATTGATCGATTCATGATTTTGAAAATCTCCTTAAGGTTACTACTTTGGATGGTAAGAATAGAAAATGAATAAAAAGTCCCTCGTGATTTTTTTTAAATAATACAATCAATTAATCACTTGATACATTGGTAGATAAAGTTTAAGTTTCAATCCCTAAAAGTTACTGACATTGTTTGGACAGATAAAAAAGCAACTAAAATTCCCTGTATAAACAGTTCATTAAATTTCACAATAATATAAAAAAATTATAAATACAATTTATTTAGATGATAAGACTTTAGCGGCTCACTACTGGACTCCAGTGTGGACGAATGATTGAGTGTACAATGAAATAAATATTCGTCTCCACTTCCGTATATTATACATAGGGTAATACTGTTTGTGCAACGACCGTAGTAAGAATGATGAATTTATCTCATGCAATCATTTATGCAGACAAACATGAGAAGGAAAGTGTGCAAGCAAAACGAAGCGAGTTGGAGAAGGCGAGTGAGCCAAACTCTCCACCAGCTGAAGAGTGACTAAGTATTTATACTCAAGCAATAATAAGCATGTGATAAGCGAGTAAGCATCCACACACAATCAAATATACAATAATCGATATAGTAATCGAGTCCAAATTATGGTCGATACCATTATCGAATAATTTAAACGACTGATTATTTAAGTACAGTGAATGAATGGTGAGATGCTACAAGACAATTAATTGATGGACCAGTACAATCAGAACAAGCCACTGATCACAGCTGAAAGAAGTTGAGTGAAGGAATATCATTTCGTATTACTTTAGCATTTATGCAACAACAAGTACAATCAAAAAGATTTTTCTCTTGATAACTTGAATTATTTTATTCAGTTGTCTTTCTAGAGATCTTCATTACTTTAGTTGACTTTCAAAATTTGTCAGAAAATACAAATATCTTCAGTGTATCACGTTGACAAAGTAAGCTTTAATTATGAGTCATTAAAAGTTTTGAAAAAAAAAATTGATAACTCTATATATTACTAAACGAAATGAGTAATAACCTATTTTGTGATGGATTTTCATTTTGACCTAAAATCTAGTTATGTCACATAATGCAAATGTGTAATGCAATAAAATTGTTATCTAATCCTTGTTAGACGTTTCAAAAATCACAATGAAATCTGATCTTTCAAAGTATTTGATTTTAGAAGTAATAAGAACAAAAAAAACAATCATTTTCGCTATCATTGTTACACACTTTGAAAATGCACATCAAATCACTTTTTTTGTATAGTTTCATTCAAGATAAAAGTTTCATAGAAATGTGATACATTTAGATGTTTTTTTTTAAAAAAAAACTTGTTACAAATGTGTATCAGGGTGTCCAGTTGTAGAATTCTTTCTTTTATTCTGTAAATAAATTGAAACATATTTCAGGTATATGTAGTTATTAGTAATGAAAGCGAATGGAAGGTTTTTTGTGAGAGAGGAATATCTTGATTGCTTAGAATTAGTCATATATGCAACGTTAGATTTCGACTCTGTGATTTGAGTGCGATGAATTTTCTCAGTTCGTACTACTGTGAGTATTTACTATTAGAAAGTTTAACAATAGGGCAGATTAATTTTTTCAGAGCTACTAGATAGATTATTTTCAAATCAAGACAACTGCTTTGACAATGAGATGATTTATTAATTTAAAATTCTATGATGTACTTTGAATATCTGTGTGATATTATGCTGATTTAATTATTTAACTATAAGAGAAATCCTTTACTATAATATTATCAATTAGAGTTATGGAGATTAGTGTTTTTACACATTTGAAATCATTGATCAATCATTGTTAGAAAACTATTATAAACCTGGAAGCACTAATGACAAGTCCCACATCACAACGAAACGGCCTTTCGGTGCTTCCAGGTTTCTAATGGTGGTCTAATAATGATTGATTGATGATTTCAAATGACTATAATATTACCCTAATGATTGAATATGTCACCTGGGATAACAAAAGCTTCGTTGTACAAGATTTGGCGTATATCAAAGTCATACCGTTCCATATACTCTCTACCTATAAAAAAAACATGTCATATCAATGTTTCCATTTGTTAAAAGATTCCTGGAGGTCTTCAGGTTCTTCAGCCGTTTCATAGTTTCGTATTTTTTTGTCTCTAGAATAATTTTGTTAGAATCATTTGCAAAATATTTTTCTAAATCAAGTTCATCGGTGATTAGTCGAAAAGTTAGTCTGCGATAAAAAAAAATACATGCAACCACATAAATTCTGTATTTATTGACAATGTGTCCAAATTCAACTCCGCCTGTAAAACCTTCGGGGCTACTGCCGGTCTCAAGTCCAGATAAAGGAGGAGGGTTGAACATTCGGTTGGCGATCCCATCCCACCAAAAAAAGCTAACCAGAAAAAATGAAAAATATCTGGAACTCCAAACAACTACTAATCAACACCAAAATCAGGATATTCAAAACAAATGTCAAGACAGTTCTACTGTATGAAGCGTAAAATTGGAGAACTACAAAAGCCATCATCCAGAACATACAATTATTTATGAACAGTTGTCTACGCAAAATACTTCGGGTCCGCTGGCCAGATACCATCAGCAACAACGCACTGTGGGAGAGAACAAACCAGATTCCAGTGGATGAGGAAATCAGGAAGAAGCGGTGGAAGTGGATAGGACACACACTACGAAAAGCACCTAACTGCGTTACGAGACAAGCCCTCACATGGAACCCTCAATGCAAAAGGAAAAGAGGAAGGCCAAGGAACATATTACGCTGAGAATTAGAGAAAGATATGAGAAGAATGAACAAAAATTGGACAGAATTGGAAAGGGAAGCCCAGGACAGAGTTGGTTGGAGAAAACTGGTGAGCGACCTATGCTCCATTGGGTATAACAGGCGTAAGTAAGTAATGTCGAAAGTCATGTTGACCTTAATTTGTTCACTGCCTTAACTGGTATGCGTTATTTTAATAAAAATCCTTTACCTTTTTTATGAATTTTCTGTTCTTTAACTTTTCATCAAAAATTACCATGGTTTATTTTCTGTGCCATATTGGACAGATTATATGGATTACATGTTGATATACTGAACAATCGGATATTAGATTTTAGGCTGGGATCAAACGAATTATTGATTATAGATTTTATTTCAAATTGTGCGATCCCAGTAAAATCAGTCATAATTCTTGTGTTTGAACCGGAAAAGACTAGTGGTTTTGTCAGAATAATGTTCATTCACACGAGAGCGGTATGTTGTTCGACTGTGATAGATTATGAATAAAATATGTCTCACATGTAATTCATCACTCTACCAACTGTAAGTTAGTGTACCCCTAATATGGAATTGTGTTTATTCCCAGCTAAGTTGATAAACCTTGATTGCTGTTTTGGTTCACACGCCAAATGTATGATCTCATCTCTTATTCGTTCAAATATTACTGCCACTTTTATGGGATTAAATAAAGCTTCTTTACCAGACCTTAAATATGCAACTTTCTAGGGACAGACTTCTCTAAATCCCGAAAAGGAACGATTCTTTGAGTACATACTCTATCCAGTTATTTGTTATGGCTAAGTCATTCAAAATAAGATCGTCATTTACATGTATGTCAAAAACAAAAACACTGAAGGTATTTACTGAGTCAGTGATGATGATAACAACTATGAAATACAATTGATATTACGCTATTTGATGGTACTAGCGATGATAAGAATGTTGAATATAAAATGAATCAATATCTGTACATACAACATTTGTCAAAACTTATGTTCAATTATCATCTTAGAGCTATTTACTCTGATTGATATACAATGCAAATCTCAGAACTGAATAAAAAATATCATGGTTTGGATATTTTTGAATTAAAATTAACCAGAATGGAATCCGTTAAAGATACTTTATCTTCATTTGTCCCTAAATCAAAACGTGTTAAATGTAAGTAAATATTTTCCTGCATAATAAATCAACTTTTTATCTACCGATAATATTACGTATAAACTTTTTGTTTAAACTGATCAATCAATCAAGGTATTCAATAATAGAAATGATGTGTGAAAATTTCACACATTTCAAAAATTCTCATCGCAAACAGATGTTTCGTTATGATTTATGAGTTTATTCGCATTATCCACCCATAACTTCACAAGGGAAAAGTACTGAAAAATTGAAATTTTAATTTCTGATTATAATTTTGTTATTCACTTTATACAGACATTAAGAAAAAAAAATTAGAAAAGGGCTGTATTTTTCATGTTGATGAAAGGATTTTAAATTTGTGAAAAAAATTCTAACTTCCACTCCCTAGTTATTATGATATAGAATTTAATTAATGTCAATTTGAGGGTTTTTTTTTCTATTAACAGTATACATCAAACTAATGTACAATGAATAATTTAATTAAATTATTTTAAATGTTTACTGTGAAATGAAACTTTTATTGCTATTATTATTACGATTAATAGGAGCTAATTAGTTAATTATCAAACAGTTCATTCCATTTTGTTAATTAATAATTACTTTCATTAAAAACACAGTATATTTCTGTTATCCTACTGAATTTATCAACTAAATTCAATATTAATCGCGTGTCTTACTTTTAAAGTTAGTTAGTTATACATGAAATTAAATAAATAAAAAAAATAACTGTTTTGATTACCATTGGTTTACTTGAAATAACTAAGTAGGCTGAAAGAAAATTTCAACCAACAGTAAATTAGTGCGACTGAGTGAAATGCATAAGTTATACTTTCACCCTGTCTGAATGAATATACTTGATGTGTGTTGTGTTCATGTATTTGTCTGTTCATTTGTTTGTAATGAGGTTCATATTTCATTTGGCGAAAAAAAAACATTTTTGTTTACAACTTATAGATTTTATTTATTAACACTACGTCAATGGACTTTCAATCATGACACAATAAAATCATAAACACAAATACACATAGTTAAAATAAGTACATTAGTAATAAAAAACACCTCGAGGGAAGAAAAAAATTCAATACGTGTTCTACCTGTAGTCATGGTTTCATGAAAAGTAATAAAAAATAAAAAAATTATTACAAACTTATCAGTTTGGAAACAAATATCATAATCTGTAGAATCATTTAAACAAAATGATTTAGAAAAACAGTTCATTCAAAAACTTTTGACAATGCTTCAATTATTAACTATTTTTTTCTTTTTTCATATTTGTAAAATAATTATTTAGTGTTCTTTCTCTAGTTGTAAACAGAGATTATTTAAACACAATAATAATAACAATAATAAAAATAATAACAACAGTTATATTAGAATTCAATGTTCAATTGTTCATTAGCTATTCTTTTCATTGTATTGACAGTTACACAATAAATATTTAATTAAATTTTACACCCATATAAAACGGTTTGTATACATATATAATACATATATATTCATAAATAAGATAATTTCCACGCCCTTGTAGCTTCGGTTATTTTATACATTTTATTGTTTTAATTGATAGATAATAAAGGGAGAAAAAATGAATTTTAATTTCCGGTTGTATCCCGCATGAAATTACTTGTTTCATCTTTATTTAAACATTTAAACATTAGATGATTGTTTAACTGAGATGAGCAAATGCAAGGTTGAAATAAAGTAGAATGCAGTTTATCAGTACGAATTTTAGAAAAATTTTTTGTGATACTCCTAGGTTATGATTCGCAGTAAGATTCGTAATATGTATCATGACTCGTTTAAGGCACCTTAGTAGGATCAGTCTTTATCTGATGGTTGGTTTGCTCACTAGGATCTCAGTAGAAAACGTCTCAGACACCAATTAGTCATTCACTAAATGAATCAGTCTAGATAATTACTAACTGTTTCATGGAGTATGGTTTTTAATGGGCTTGAGTACATCCTTACTAAGAAAACTTTTCTTCAATTATTTAGTCTTGGATAAAAAATGAACTGTATCAGTGTATCAGTCGGTTCATACCATCACCATCATTAGTTGAGAAAATTTTAGGCATATAATTGAACAAAGCAAAAATGTCACAATTACAATGTTACGAGAAAATAAATTACAACAAGGAAAATAGCAAAAGTGTTAAAAAGTGAATGGGATATTTTGTCTGATTTCATTTCAATGGAAATGAATCTAGTTCAGTTGTGAGGCAAATGCTACTTTTGGGAGAATATATGAAATAAGTTGAGACGTCACTTGTAATTTATAAGAATACTAATCAATAGTTGAACGAATAGTTTGACAAAGTTTGGATACCGAGTATATAGAAGACACTGCTTGTGAAAATTATATTAGAAACAATTTCAACGATAGAAATTTTAGATAACGTTTCCAATGCTTCGTCCAGCTATCCTGTCTAACTTCTTCGGAATACTAATTGTCGAAATGGCCAAATTCTCAATTGACTCATTTTATCCTTCTTATTGAAGTCAACATCTGAATATGATTAGATAAACATTTAGTGTAAACTTGATTTGATTGTTAAACGTTACGAATTTCTTTGATAACTTCGGTTTCGATTATTATAATTACTCTAAAGAAGTCCAGACAAGATAGCTAGACGAAACTTTAGAATTATCTAAAATTGCAATCGCTAAAATTATTTTCAATTCATTTCAACTTCAATGATTGTAAGACTATAGCAATATGATTAATAGTTGCACTTTACTTTACATTATCGCTTTTCGAAAAATTTCTTGGGACCCACTGATTTTTCCGAAACTATATAGATGGCTATCAATAGAGATTCATATACTGTGAAGTTAGTTTTTGACAGCTGTGAACCAACTGCTAATCTCGATTATTTAGTCCAATAATTTATGCTAAGCCATAATGTAGTGCAAAACTTGACAATAACTATGACCTGTGATAGGAAGATATACACTTTTATTTCACGTTTGTTGTTCTGTATATAGAACATTTTATTATATAATTTCAATTTGAAATATCATTATGATGGTTTAAATTTTTCAATTCTACTCAAGTTTTAATATGAAAAGTTTGAGAGAATTCCCTTTCGAATAGCTTTGCATTCTACTATACTTGAATATTTCTTTCTAATCTATTACATTAGAAATATCATTTCCAATCCTTTTTGAGATAAACCACGTAGAAGATGATTGATTTCTTTGTTATCCCAGTTCAACTGAAACTTTTAAAAAGAATATTTAATCTGATAAGATAACATTTATTTATTCCGAAAATTCAGTTAACCATTTAGATTGTGTTTAACAAAAAGTTTAACTCATTTCATATTCATAATTTTCAAGTTTGAACATTCACTTTCAATAGGTTTCATTGTGAATAACTGTCAGTGAGTAAATAAAGAGGCATTATTATGCGTTAGTATGGACAAATGTATATATATATATATATATATATATATATATATATATATATATATATTGATATGAATAAATTACCTGAGTTGTTTTGCATAATTAACTACACAAAGGATAAAGAAGATAAAGTGCTTTTATTTTAATTTTTTCAAATTTTATTTTACATGTTGAACTGTTCAATTTTTTTTTTCAGAAACTAATTTAATTATTCTTATTAATATTATATCTCAATGTTTCTCTATACATGAAGATTGAAACCATAATCATGGTAATAATAATAATAATAATAATAACAATCATTGACCTTAGTGCATAAGTTTGACGAACTTGTCAATGAAGTGTGCTGCTTTCGTTGTGTTCAACCTTTGGGAGAAATATTCTTCATAAGGCACGTGTTCATTGCCTCAACAACAACAACATCAATAATAATAATAATAATTGCTATCGACATTCCTTTTAAACGAATACAATCTATAATTTGACAGATTGATGATACTAGGTCATATATATATTTATACTACAAAAAGAATTCTGATGACGATATCCGAGTTTATATTCATACTGACTCTGTTTATTTTTAATCATATAGTTTTTTTTTGTTATACTTTTGTTTTTATTTCAATTGTATTATGTGCGATTGAATTTTCGAAGTTCAATGTCAATGTCAGTCTATGTTTAAAATATTGCTGGTTTAATGGCATATCCAGATGTCGCGCTTAGTAACTAATTTATTAAAATACTACTCGAAAGTTTATGACTATTGTTTGTGTTAAAATTATGAAAGAGAAATGAATATTGAATTCAAATAAAACTATAATTTTAAACTAAGGCGGTAAACTGAATCAAACGTTTACGTTTATCTTAGTGTTGTTGGAATTAAACAGAATACAGTCTATTTGAATTGAACATTTCATTTCATTTCTATCATGAAGTAAACATCCTCCTCGTTGTTTCCTCTCAACATTGAAGCAACGAGTCACTCATAAACTTTATTGTACTTAAACAAACAACAATCGATTTCATACACACCAATTACATTGACCGATTGTCAAACAACAATTTCACGAATAAAATAAACGTGAAAACTATTGACCTTTGAATCCAATGTTAATATGTATCACATGATACGAAATTCGTGGCTCTGATTCCATGAATGCTAGTGAGTATACAGATTGTTGAAGTCTGCAACCAAACTGTTGGAAAGTTGTTTTATTTTAATACTAACAAAATATAGTGTGAATTATGATTCAGTTGTGAAGTAACAATTGAAATTACATTTACAAATACAAACAAAACTGTTAATGCTCTGAAATATCATTCTTAAACACATAAGTAGTATATAACAGGTCTTTTCTTAACAAGAAACTATTATTTCTAGTTGTAAGCATCAGAACTATTCTGTGAACTACATACTCTGAAGGATGGCAACTGACTAAAAAATCTGTTTATGTGTTTCGTCAGTTTAGCTGATTGCAGTGAGGGAGAAATAAGGAAGAAACGATATGGATCCATAACTACAAAGATCAGTGTTTCATTTACTATTGTTTTACCCCTGATATCACTTCATTGACATGTAATTCAGATTTCATGCACATACATTAATATTCGTGGTACTTTACATTTCATCAGTTCAACAGTCCTAAACAGTTTACAGTGACTTCATTCCATCTCTACATGTAATCCTCTAACGCTAACTTTATTTATGTCATAACAATTGAATAAATAATATTGCTTGAATTTATGTTATTCCCTTTACTTGATTGGTCTATGCTTATTTATTACCTGTACAACTTTGACAATAAACCACCATCGATCTCCGTGACGTAAGGAGAAGTACAGTACAGTACAGAATACATTAGAAGTGACATCGATATTTAGATTACATAACACTAAATAATCGGAGGTATAAAAGTAGTGAGATGTTACGAACCAAGACGAAGAAGTATTTGTAGGCTTCTTAGTATTTCTCTGACTGTTGTCATCTCAAACTGACATTTCCATATTCATCATAAAGTATGTTTATTTTTAATCAAAAAAGAAAGCCTCCTTGTTTTGTTGTTTTGATTTCGAGAACTTTTTCAATTTGACAAACGAAATGTTTTTTTTTAATATTTGTTCCTCCCCCTCCCCTCCCTACCAATAAATAATTTATAAATAAATGTTCATTTCGATTTTAAAAAAATTCTTTGTCTCATTTTATAACTCTAAGCAGAGAAGTGGAAAAAACACAAACAAAGAAACCCGAACAACGAATCATCAGAGAAAAAAACACACAACTAAAACAAAAACAGCAATAAAAAAAGTGATCGAACGCAGAAAAAATAATCTTGTCTAAAATATTATTTCTTAAGGGAATACATTTTCCCCTTTGTTTAGAAAAAAAATTTCCCTTCATCATGTCAACACTGACTTGAATAAAACGAAATGAAATGAATTGAAGGCAATTATGATATTATTAATTTGCGTTGAGGTGTGCTGAAGTAGGAATGATGGAGAGTGGGGGGGGGGGAATAGAGAATAGAGAATAATTATATCCCATCGAATGGAAAGAACGATAGTATGTTGTGTACTAAGTAAATATGTGAGTCTTGACAAATAAATATTTATTTATCTTGTTTACTTGGTATATTCATCATTAATAATAATAATAATAGTAAATAATTTTATAATGAATAGTTTGTTTATGATACTTAGAGTATGTTCAAACAAAAACTTGGAATTTTAATTTTCTCTAGGGATAGATTATTAAAAATAATAATTTATTCCTTAAAGATTACTTTCAAATATATATATATATATATATATATATATATATATATATATATATATGTTTATTTATGTGAATATACTCCATTTGTGAATTAAAATATTATTTGTTTTAATGATATCCAAATAAAAGTAATATATTCTATGATTTTCATAACACGAAAAATATTGTCTGACTGAATGAAATGTGACTGAATCAGTTTGTAAAATTTATGATACCGGAGTTCTGTGTTCAATGTTGAATTGAACTGGTTGTTTAGATGAGATAATTAATTTACCTTAGCTGAAAGCTTCATTAAGTGGGAACTAAGTTAAATCAATGTTTGCTTGTGATAATTATAAACAACAGGCTTACTAATAAGTAGAACTTAATTTTCGGTTCTTATTCGTGTTAAAGTCATTACTTTGAACACCCAGAAAATTGCTTTCATAAAATATGAAACAATCATCAGTTAAAACAAATATATCGACAACTAGAAAATTAGATGTGAATATTGATTTATTAGTCAATTGAATAAAAAAAATTCTATTGTCTTACATGATTATAAAATTAAAGAATACTTGAGTAGAATAGACTAGATAATAAACAGTTGTTCCTTATTGTCCGATTTTTCTTTGTTCAACCAACTCCACAAATAATAACGAAAGATGTTTGAAAGAATACAACACTTCAATAATCTTCTTGATTCATAAGCTAGCTATCTTGATTATATCAGAGATATTTTTCATGATTGTCAAATCTGAATTCTTGCTATCATTATCATCATTATTCAGACGATGATGTATATCTCTCTGATCATAAAGCTCTTTTTAACCGCTGCATTGTTGATATCTTCGTGACAAAAAGTTTAATCAAAATAATTTATGAATCATGTGTTTTTGAATAATTCACCAATTTACTATCCCTATAAATTTCCATACATTCAGTTATTATTATCAGAATTTATAATGTCATTATTAATACTATTATCATGATTAATATTAATGAATAATTTTTGCACTATGCGAATGATGCTTATCAATAAACGTTGTTCATTGAATTTATGCAGCGCTTTAGAGTTATGAACTTCTTATGTTTTTTGTAGCATTATTCTATGAATTTATAGTTTGAATGAGTCATAAAGGATTCATTAAAAAAAATAGTGAGTACTATTGTTTTGTTTGTTTTCAGAGAAAAAAAATATTAGAGGAGTATAGATTCATGCGTTTGTGTATAATTTTCAATGGTTACTTCAGGGCTTTTTAACTTTCGATATAGTAACCTATTCTTAGTTAGTGCAGAAAATAATCAGTTCAGTTTACCTGAATGTTATTGCATAAACATCACGTATTTGACTTTGTCCTTAGTGTTAAAAAACTTACGCATGTCACTTATGAACTATTTGGAATTCTATTTTGACTAGATAACCTTTTGATCAATGTGTGTGTGTAAGTTCTCTTTTCATTCATGATGATTTTTGGGTCAGTCAAGAATGCAAATGTTGAAACCAAATACAAAAAATAAATTAAAAATAAATGAATGAACCAATGAATAATTTGTGTTTTTTTTAACGCAATGATGAAGTCAATCTATCATGAACTGATAAATTTCATTCATTCAGTAAACATATAATTTTCCTAACTTGTTGTATAAGTATGAAAATTTTCGTTACAGAATACCTAAAAATAGATTCGTATTCAGTGGAATTTATTGCAAGTATGCAATATGACTGGAGAAAAAATGTAAAAAAAAACAAACAAAGTTTATGTGCCATAATTATTCTTGAATAGACTGTGTTGAAATATTATAAATTCTAAGGGGCCGAAGTGATTTTCTCGTTTTCCCTGACTGCTTGTAAATTTATTACATTACATTACATTATTGGCGATAAATTGAGCGGTTCATTAAATACCTACAATAAATCTCTGTTTATGTGGTTTGGTTTTAAGTTTAAGCTTTTTTTTATGTAGTTACTTTTATATGAACTAATCTTATTGATTGACACTCATACATTAAAATAAATACTCTACAACTTCTTTGTATATAAGTTACAAAATTATAGAAGAGCAACAGTCTATATTTCTAGTAAACTGTTGTAATCTAAAAACGTGGAACTTGTCACATGTTTGAGCAGTATACAATTTACCAAAACATGAGAATTACATCAAAGTCTAATATAAAGCTAAATATTGTGACAAAGATTACCTGGCATAACTTACTATACTACATCCATATGCTTAGCTTACTTCTAATTTACATTAGTTAATTACTTAAAACACAACCATATCAATTAAATGAATAACTCAAAAAGTTTGTTCGTTCATCAAAACTATGAAGGCTTTCCAATATTCATTATCATCCAAAGTCGAATCAGTAGCTGTATTTATTCAGTCATATGTTTACGAGTTCACTAATAACAGTGAACATCGAACCTGCTGATTTATTAAAATACCTAAATAGACAAGTAATCAGGTAATTAAAAGAATATATAATATTATGATCATTTTCTTGACGATTCACTACAAGTTGATCTCACATGAGGTTTTGTTGGAAATCAAGGAGTGTTTGACAGCTATTTGCATATAACTCCTCAGCAGTGTGCAGCCACAACCTCTCTAAGGATAAAAACTGAAACCTTCAGGTTTCATGATGATCTAAATATTTAAACTTCTGCCGATTCGGAATATACGTTGCTAATCGTTTATACTTTAGCTAACAACGGCTTAGTACTCTCGTTTTGAATTGATGAGGAGTCCCATACTAGAAAAAAGTTGTTGCCTAGGTTTTTCTTGATTTTCAACTGAGAATGATCTATTACAAACAAAATCCATAAATTATACTTTCTTCTTTTAAAATGTGATGACTAAATATGTGTTTTGTTGGGAGGGGGTATAGAAGGCTGTGCATGTTCTTCCTAATACTCATGAGTCATATATTTGATATCAAGTTGGGTTCTTAATAGAATAGCTTAAATACCTCTTAAGCTTTCTTAAGATCAGTTGATCCTGCTAATTTTAGGTTATTCTTATTTACTTATCACTCTAACAAGTGAAGGTCATTAATCATGCTTCATTTCATTTCAAACCAACTGTATTTATTTAATTTTCATTTACAAATTGACCAAGTAACAGAAAATGTTGATGATTTACGAAAATTTTATTAGAAATCTTCATTGAATTACAATAATTTAAACAATTGCACTATGACTGACATTCGCATTTCTTTAGGCATAAAAGTTACAACTAGCTGTATAATCCATGAAATACTGACTAGTTTTTAAAAAATTACGATATTGTTTTTGTTTATGAGTTAAAATGACTGACATTACATATATATATATATATATATATATATATATATATACATATATATATATCGATTTCTATTTCAATAGGTTGTATTTAAACACATGAACATCGGTACAGATGGAGCACTTAAATATTGATGCCCCACTCTTTGGGAAGTTAGAACCCCAGCAATCGCCAGGAAAAGGTTTTAATTTTTGACTTTTTGTTTTCGCGCTGCTTAACTGACCTTGAGCTTACCCATCCCACTTGAACGATCCTCGACTGTCATTGGTTGATGGATTTTTTTAGTACGCTATTTTGTGGATCTCCTAAGGACGTTTCTGTCATGTACAAATAAGCTTGATTTGTGTGCTTGTCAACCTCGTATTTTTTGGGCGCTTGTAGAATACGTTCTCCAATCCTTATTAAGACTTCTTACTTTTGTTAGCAGGGTCTGGGATACTTGAATCAGAATAGCCTATCGTGTCAGTGTATCATTGTTTCATCCGTTACCCGAGTAAGGTAAACTCGTAAGAGCATTCAAGCATATCAGTTGACGAGCATATCACCCACACAAACGGATGAATTTGTGAGTAGGCTGGGTTACTAACTGATACTAAACTGAACCGAAGCGGGTGGTCTTCTTAGAGGGCCTTTAATCTAAAATTCTAATCCACAAAGCAGTGAGGCAAAGTGAAGGATATATAGTCCCATGGTCTAAAAATTTCTTAGCTAAACTGTGTAGTACATTAAGGCAGTAATTTTTTTTTAAATATTCATTTCTATAAACATATATGGGAAGAAAGTTCACCAAAACCTCGTTTAAAAATTATCATAATTTTACAAAATTCTTAGCTTTCAACTGAAATTGTTTTTGATTGTTATTTTAACGTTATTTTCGCATACTTCATGATTGACAGAAATTCCTTTTGAAAGAAAAAAATTAGTACAGTTGTTCATGTGCGTAAGTTTTGGGGGTAAAAATGTTGCATGACTACCAGTAGTCTTAGAAATAATGTATGGAGTATAAAATTTAGCATATATATATCCATGTAATTAAATTTCAAATCACTTGAAAATGTCAATTTACTTATAAGTAGGACACTGAAACACTATTTATATTGGTATAGTTAAAATTTAGAAAAATTGTTGAAGAAAATGAGTTCTTCAAGTTAAACTTGTTTATTTTTCTAAGGTATAAGTCCAATTTATAAAAAAAACATGTCCACTCTACAAATACCTTGGACAAATGCGTTTTGTTATATATTTTCGTGGTTTTTAGGCATTGTAATAAACTATGCCTAATATTATCAAACTTGACTACCTTCATAGTTTAACCATACAAATAAATAATTTTGGTCAAAAATTTACACTCAGTTAATTACCAAGCACTGGAATAAGCAGAAACACATATCAGTACATTCATTTTATTCAAGATTTTATTAGTTTAAATGATCATATTGTAATTTAATATTCAGCAACTAGTCCACGTACTTCAAATATGCACTTAAGTCCTGTTTACTTGCCATAATTACACACACTACATAACGAGTGCATTAATGATAATTGATATAAACAGATATAAATTTGTTGACAGTTGCCGCGTAGTAAATAGTGAATGCTAATTAAATACAAACTGTGCAATTATCCATCCTCTGGCTAGCATCTCAAAGATAATACATTCCATTGTATATAGGAAAGTTCGTTTAATATTTAACATAAAATATAACTTTGAAGTGAAATCAAATTATTTATGTGGACTTAAATAACTAGAAAGAAATAACCATATACTTTACAATGAACACACTGCGCCAAGAATTTCAGGTAGACATGAAGAGAATGAGTAGCATTGGTAGAGGATTAAAAAGGAAGGTCAAGGACCGAATTGGTGAAAAAATTCCGGTCGGCCGTAAGTAATTAAGATATGATCTCGAAGCTTTTGAAAAATATGAGGGCAAGCAATAGTTTATTTTAATGTACATTTCAAAACACTAATGATGTGTATATCGTCATAGTTTGCAAACAGTTAATTTATTTAAACCATTTATATAGCAGAATAATCATCGATATTATTGAAATATAGTTAGCTTTTAGTTCAAACGTAATATTCTCTTTCTAAGTACTGACAGTTATGAACTAACTCAAAAGTGTAAAATAAAGTTAATTTGTATAAAAGCATCACTAATCAAGTAGGTAAGAGTTAAGATACGAATCAAATTAGAATTTCAAAGTATTATATATCTTGAATCATGTGACAAGGATGCAGTTCATATTGACTATCAGAAAGCAGAATTAAGTAGTATTTCGCTGTTTTATTTAGTTAAATATTTACAATGCCTAAAATGAAATTTGTAGAAATTGGAATTCATTGGAAAAGACGCTGACTTGTTGTTACTTGATTATTTTTGGACTAAAATATTATTATTATTATTATTATTATTATTATTGAATGTACATTTAAACAATGAAATAAAAAAATCAGTTCATCCTTAAGTGAATTTTAAAATTATTTAAATTCATCTAAGCATAGAAACTAATATATATATATATATATTTGTTTAGAAATTTGACATTGATAAAATGTAACAAAATTGTTCATTTTTTTAAGATTTCAATTCGTCAGATATAAAATGTTGTCTTTTTTTGTTGGTCTTTATCAAACTAGGTCATGAGTTTACTTTAAAAAAAATTAGAATAATATTGTTCAAATCTTTACATTAATAGGTATGTAAACAAGTTTTTACTTTAATTTTCATCATAGAATGAAGTTCTAAAAAGAAAAATTGAGTAAATTGAGACAACACAAAAGTAGACGCGATAGATTTGAATCAGATAACACATGAACTCATTCCATTGTTTCTCTTAAACTTTGGACAATTTCATTTAGCTTGGAATATAAGACAGCGGCATTTTGTTTTAATCAATTAGTTTAATTTGATTATGATCAAATTATAAATATTATTAAGTGAATACGTTTTATTCAGTTACAAAAGGATAATTTCTGAGAAAAAACTATTCTAAAGACTATATTATTAAAGATTCCCATTGTGAAAATTAGAACAACACATATGAGCGAACAATATTGTTTTCGATTAGATCGTCATCAGGCTTCACTCTAATATACTCTAATATATATATACATTTTTGATTTTTTAGTGAGTATATGCTTTTCAGAACTAAGTGAGGCTTAGTTAGGTTTGCACATTACATTTAAATAATATTTTACACAATTTGAATTTCAAAGTATTTTACTTTGAAAATTAAGCTTAATATTATAATACAGTTGAGAAATATGAAATATTTCTTGCTTATATTTTATCACTAAAAGATGTCGCCTATTTGTTTCACCGTTTTTTCCATCACACAACGTTTTTATTGAAGAACATCTGACTGAAACATCAACCATTAAGTTCAAGTGTTGTTTTCCGGGGCCAATGATTTGAATCCGCTGTGTCCCATCTGTAAAATTTGAAAATAAACTCAGTCAACGCTAATTATCGTTTAAATGGAGCAGTCCATCAATAGAGGATCAATACGCTCCTTAGGTCACCTCCAAATACAGTTATGAATTTACATGTACTTTTGGAAGGAGTTACATTGGATTGAAATAACTTACAGTGGTCACGAGTGAGATTATCAGTTATTTAATAAATAATGGAAGCGATATGAAAAATCGTAATGGCGTTTAAATTGTTAAAGAAGTAGGGAGCACCGGTTTTATTTCCCTTAGCAGAGGCCACCATCAACCATCGTATAGAGAAAGAAAGTGTTTTAAACTTCTCATTGCAACGGTAAAATAGTTATGTAATTTTAACCTTTGTCAGTAATCGCTTAATTACATTTTGTAGCCTAAAATAAAAAAATTCTACTGAAACTCGCACGATAATACCGCAAATTTTCTTTAGACTAGGTACATTGATTCTCACCTAGTTGTTGGAGAGTGATTTCTATCCACTGTCTCTTTATTATTTATCACAACTTCAACCGTTCTTTAAATGATTTCATTTATAAAATACACAATTATCATATATGATGTTAAATATGCTGTTTTCTCTACTTGTTTCTTATGTCGTCTAGAAATAAACTATATTGTATTATGGGGTTGTGAAGATTGTTAAGTTACACATTTTTGAAACCATGAATCGACTATTGTTAGACCACCATTAGAAACCTGGAAGCATTGGACGACTGGACTGGAAGTGGACTCAAGAGCAGTGGATGCGCACTGCTTCCAGGTTTGATCGATTGATAGGTTCTTGATTTCAAAAAACTACATTGATCACGAAATGCAATTATGATGATCAAACTGGGTATTTCAGGATAAACTTATTGTTATAGTTTAATATGAGTATTCAAGAAGCAGATTCCAGGTTCGATTATTTATTTGGCAATCTCTATCCACTGTTGAGGAGTCTCTAACTAGAGCGGAACAAATAAACAGCATACTGTTACGCTCGACTCTAGGTATTACGAGTTCACCTTAGTCGAATAACGAGAACAAAACAATGAACTAGCGTTCAGGTAGGCTACTGTGCTCCCTTGACCAAATTGAACCAGTAAGAAGTCTTGATATAGTGTGGAAATTTTATTCTACAAACACCCAGCCAGCACACACAATGAAACCAAGCACTCAAATTGCGTTAATTTATACCCTATAGAGACGTCCTTGGGACAGTCACAAAAATAGCACACTAACATGACACAGTAACCAATCACAGCCAAGGATAAAGATATTTATCAAGCGAATTCCGGGCATCTAACATTCCCAACACATACATTGATCTTCGATGGTTTTCTTTGTCGATGCTGCCCTCAAATTATTTAGCATCCCTGAAAAAAACTTAAACTAATAAAATATATTCACAAAAAATATCAATTATTTTCGAAATTTTGCTGACTAATGAATTTATTCATTGAAAATATTTAATGTAAATCTGAATTGTATGTAATAATCTATTAGTCTAGAATGAAATCTAAAAAGAAGTATACTGCACTATACCATACTACACTATACTAATATTCACATCTGCTTGATGATACTAATAAACCAAGAAAGAAAAAAATTAAAATTATGCTTAAAAACAGTAGGCGTCATGATAGTTTTTTAATTAGGTCGTTTCCAACTGAATTTTGGGTAGCTTCTTTTTTATCAAACATAGAAAAAAAATATCATTATTTGAAGAAAAAACAAACCAACAGTGGATTAGCCACATTATTTTTTTTGATAAGCTTAAATTCATTGAACATCTGGTTTCAATCTGTGATTTAGTATTCCCTTCATTCGATAATCTATGTATAATTGTATTTTAAAAGAGTATTTGTAAAAGAGAAAAAAATCTAAGATATTTTGATACAGTTTCATAATTACTTGCAATATTATGCAATTAATTAAATTATGTTCGTAAATGGAAAAAAGAAATTCAGCTAAATACGTTTATAATTAAATGAAAGACGGATCTTTGTCTAATGCACTTCTTGTCTTTTTTCTGAAGATGAGAATGATGTTGTAACTTGATGAAACAGTGCACTGAAATATACTACAGGTTTTGTCCGTTTGATCCAATAGTTGTTTCTACAATCATAAAGGTAATAAATGACGTACAGAAATGAATAACAGCAATAGTGAAATATACAGCTTCATATTAATTATATTATATTAAGCTTAATTATGATAAAAATTATTAACCTTATTTAATTCAACTACAAAAGTATAAGATAATTAAAGTAAGCTTTGAAGTTTGAAAAGATTTACATTTTTTTCATTGTTGATTATAAGGACTGTAACTGATCAGTGTCTCTGTGAACATTTCCTTGTTGCTGTAGTTTGCAAAGTCATTTCGAACAAAAAGCTAATAGCTTCGTTTGATCTGAACTGTGAGTGATATTTTAATAAATATTCTGATATATATTTATACTAGACTGAACACATTTTTTAATTTGGGCATAAACTGTTATTTGGATTATGGGGTTGTGATGATTGTTAAGTTACACATTTTTGAAACCATGAATGTTAGACCACCATCATAAACCTAGAAGCACTGGACGGCCGTTTCGTCCTGGTATGGGGCTCCTCAGAAACAATCTTCACAACCCCGTAAAGCAAATTACCTGTGCTCACTAGTGACTAGCTTCGTGAGGAATCTTCTCCGCGTTCTAGTGGGAAGACTTGACCAGTGAAGTTCAACCTGTTCAGGTGTAGAAAGTAACTACCAAAGACTGTGTATGAGGTTGCGCGACTCTGTGAATTGATCAAGTTAGACATTAACATCGTTAGATACCGGCTCAGTGGTCCGATGGTTAGGCGTTCGCGCACAATACCGAAGGTCCCGGATTCGAATCCTGCGGGGTGCAGGAGTCGTGGATGCGCACTGCTGATGAGTCCCATGCCAGGACGAAACGGCCGTCCAGTGTTTCCAGGTTTCTAATGGTTGTCTAACACTGATAGATCCATGATTTCAAAAATATATAAACTGTAATTGTTGATTTGCCGAAATATTGTTTAAATATTGAACAACTATTTCATTTAGAAATTTGTGATTAATCGAATACATTAAGTTTACTTGAAATTCAATAAAAATTAATCTTGCTAGTCAAAAGGTTGTACACTGGTTTAATTATGATTCGACTGGTATTTAAGTAGTTCATCTTAATTATTTCAATTATGGAAAGGATTTAATTCGGTCTCAGTTGAAAGAGCAAAATGAATATCAATACATCGATATTAATTGTTTGTTACTAAAATAATGAAACTTGAAGTTCGTTTAATGAATTTTATGTACCGAAACTTTCATGAAATGCCTACACTTCAGTTTCGAATTTTCTCCCAGAATCAGAAACAATTTTCTATCTTGTTCTTTGCAAAGAATAAAATTAATTTAAAAGCTTAAATTACATTTTTTATCAGTAACTAATTTCTTCAATGATTGCAGTAGATACACCTACCGTTTTATGTTATCTGTACATGGTTTCTACTTGATGAACCACTGAAAAGCATCCAGCGATAAACATTTTTTCGGTTTAGTCTAAGACTGCTTATTGCCATGGAAGCTAATCAGATTTCTTTCACAACTAACTTGAAGCTTAAATTAAGCTAAAGTGCTTACCTACACCTGTTACTCCTAATAGAGTGTTGGCCACTGATTAAAATTCTTCAACCTGATCTGTCCTAGGTCTTCCTTCCAATTTCTACTTAATAGCTATTCATTCTTTTCATATCTGCTTCAAAACGTCGGTGTGTTGTGTTCTTTGGTGTTCATCTTTTCCTTTAATCCAAAGTGCGATTCATAATGATTATCATTTGCTACTTTCTTCACTGGCTTTTACAAACAGATAATTACCGAGTTCCAGCAATTATAATATCTCCCCCAATCTATTTTAATTTCTAAGTTGTCAGTTGTTAACATTCAAATGGCAGTTTACAATTTTTGTACTTTGCCTTATTTACTTTTTCTACTAAATATCACTGAATATTTCTGCTAAAAATATTTATATAAACATATATGAATGTTTACCGTTCTGTTGGGTATTGGAAACTAACTGAATAACATATCCAGTTATTATTTATGTGAACGAAATGAGATATATTTAATTTTCCTGTTGATTTAATATTAAATTACATAAACACCATTGTACCTTTGATGTCATTGATTTATTACGTTAATGTATATTATCGGTTTACTGTGAAAAGAAGTACTGACAAATGTTTTATTTTGCTAAATGAATTATTATTCGAACTCTGCTCCAATGATAATCACGTTTTATACCGATTTGATAATGAATCGTTCAACTTTGTGTTTTACATATCCTTGTCGTTTAAATGATCTATGATACCGTGGTGGAGCTTTCATTGTTCTTCTGAACAACATCATCAGCACAAACTTCAGATAAAAGATCTATGGTATTTTAGACGAACATTCTGGGAATTTTTATCTAATTCAACCAAGTCATATTACTGGTTTTTTTTCACAAATTATAATTTGAATAAATCTAACACCATAAGGAATTAAAACACAGGTAGTAAATTTGTCGTTACACAGAGTGGTGAATCAAATTGAGCTATGTAAGTAAATGTGACAAATTCTTTTCTTTACTTAGCTGAAATAGGCTTCAGGCAGTATGTCGATTAACAGTAAAATTTATGAAATGGATCAATTCAATGTATATTATATTCAAAGTTTTAACTTCATTTATTCAACATGATGATGGTCAGTTAATCCTAAACTCTTCAAGACAAAGAATTCAGGCAGCTTATAAGGAAACTAATATTCACTTTTTGATTGATTAGTCAAGTTCTATCAGAATTTTATTTATCAGAATAAATTATTTGCAAATCCATGCAGGAATTACCTGAGAATATATTTATTTTGATAAAATAATCTGTCACTTCATGGCGTTACATTTCAAATTTAGAACTATGTGAAAATTACTCGATTTACCTAAATACAGTTAGTTATCATAATTATGAGTTAAGAATAAACCTTATTTAATGAATTTTATCAATCTTATTAACGATTTCGTAAGTGACCTTCAATTATTTCAGTAAGAGCTGATCAAAAAAAATATTCATAGCTGGTTAAGGAAATACAATTGTAAACTTGGTACTTAGTGGTTGTTGAATTTTATTATAAAAAGATTTTATTATTTATAATGTATTAGATATCTCATTTTATTTCTTTATTTCGAGCATCAAATTGAGTCGTTTGTATTGATTCGTATTTTGATGCATGTTATTTTATCACTAAGACTACGATCGTATTGTATTTTAATGTCGGTTGTAGATAAATATTGTTGTGATTTGTTGATATATCATTTGATACAAATTTTCAACAAAAGTATTAACCCATTAATATCCACTTATTCGATAGTATTTTTATTGGTTATCATGATGAGATGTGCATATTCAATAACACATTTTACTATGATGATATATATATATATATATATATATATATATATATATATATATATATATAAATGCCAACCAACTGACCAGATAGCATCAGTTTTACTTAACAGTAGACTTTCTCAACCTACAGGTGTCGGTCACGTGATTGTTTGAATCATTTCAATTTAAATACACTGAATATTTATCAAAAAAAAATATTTTTACTGTAAATTTACAAGAAGTGACAATTTAAAGAATGAAAACTTGTTAAATAAACAATAAACAATGCTAGAATCGTTTATTTTCAAATTCTTATTGAATTTTTTTTATGTTTTATGCATACTGTTGATTTGTCTAATCAGTTCATGTCACTGTCCTAACCCTAACACCTGTTGATAGTTAGTTTGAAAGTATACAAGATGAAACAGCTAGAACAATTAAACTATTTTTCAATCATTCAAAATATTCATCGATGAAAAAAAATAGTAATCGGAATAGTTGAAGTAAACAGTTTCTTTATGTGTTATAGATATGTAAAACTAATAAATTTATTCAACTAAATCGCTTAGACATGTATGACTCATTTCTATCATCACCGATTTGGAAAACATGTCAAGCATGGAAACTAGGTCATCGGTGAACTGGTCAAATGTAGACGTTGCCGTTGATATGTGAAATAAATCATTCTAGTCAAACAAACAAACACACTAACAGAATATTGTAAAGTTTGACAAAAACAAAGGTGTGAAAATCAATAGCACCAGTTGAACCGAACAGCTAACTGTAACCTGATGACAATAGAAGAGAGATTAGTCACATTTTTTTAAATGATGGTTTTGTCCTTACTTTCATCTCATTAGTTTTTCTCCACATACTAATTGACAACTAGACGTGTGAATTTGGAACACAGGTATTCAATGACAGAATGAACCAGAAAGTTAAGGGTAGATAATGCAAGAAAGCACACATTTTTTATATATTTTTGAAAAGATATGACAGGTATAGACTTTATAACTTGCTACATGGATAATTATATCTGTCATTAATTGATTCCATTGTGTTTTTATGCAAAGTTTGTCAACTGTATCACGTATTGTTTATTTTGAACAATAATAGTTCTATATTTTTTTGGGTTAATTTATGCTTAGTTAACAGCATCTGCTTGTATTAAAATGAAAAGAAAAAAAATTAATTCTTGAATGTTTAAACATTGAACGTGAAAAGCGAAAATTTCATTTCTACAAAAATTAGCCTATTTTCTTCGGAAATAAATGTCATTCCTTAGAACAGGTTAATGAATAATTTTTTTAAAAAAAACACAATGAATGTCTCCTTTACGTAGCTTGTGTTCCATATAACGAAAGTAAATAAAACTAAACAACTATGATGATTATCATAAATGATACAAACTAAAATGGTATCTAAAAAAAGTTCCTTTCATTGATGGAGAATTAAAACTAACTTAGTCAAGTGTGAGTATTTGATGCGTTTCTCAGTTGACAAGTTATTGAAAATAGTGAAGTTATTCAATAACTGTCTCATCTTATTTTTGAATTTCTCAATAGTGCATACTTGTTACTCTACATGATACCTAATTTGACAACCTCGTTTCATAAGATTGATGAGATGGAGCAATCCTCATTTAGTTACCTAAATGAATAAAGTTACAATTAATTTAAATTTACTAAGTAGGTCTGAAGGAATCCTTTTCGACAGGTTCACTCCGAAAACTGTAAAACTGTCATACTACGTTGTAGATGAATTGATAATTAAATGTTTATTTGAGTTTGACTGATTACAAATTTAATTACACAATCATAAATAAATAAACATATACTGAACAAAGGCTTTGCCAGACATGATAAATATGTCATCTTAGAGGTTAACAGAGTGGGGCTGAATGTTATTAAGCTGAAATCAAAGAAATGAATGAATCATAATCGAGGGTTTTCAGTAGAAACGATCTTTATAATAACAATACTAATGAAAAAATAAATTCACCAAAAGTTATTGAGAAACAGAGGTGAAACTTGAAAAAAGAATTGATAAAGAAAAAGAGTTAAGATCTGATAAACAGCTTGGATTGATTGGCAAAAGGTAGATTTGGTCATTGATCCAGCGGAATCTTTGAGTCGATCTTGTAAATAATATAAATGTTTTTATTCCATTACATCATGAAGAATGAAAGACATTACTGATCTACAGTGACCTTTATTTACTTTTAACAAAAGATCATCTCAGATACGGAGTGAAAGTGGCCTCGACGTATGTCTTATCGACTTACGTTCACAACAACAGGCCATCCAGTATATTCACAAAGAATTCTTCGGTTATGATAAAGCATTACCTAAGTAAAGATATGAGTGGGTGAGTTTAGTTTTGCGCCTATCCGCTACAAAAGAAATTCGGTTAGATGTCTCACTAGCAGAGCACAAACGATCTGTTCATTGGATACTTTAAGTCAGGAGCTGGAATTTATCAACAGCTCACTAACTGAGATCAGCTACCCTTGTGCGTTCTTAAAGAAGTATATGTATAATCTAAAAAAAAGCCGGAGACTTCGGCCGTTCAAAAGCAACCTTTATTTATTAAATTACAATTCAGCGGAGATGTAGCCTACAATACTCTGCAGGACAGAGTAACGAGAGTAATTAATAGAACATTCAATGCAGCCAAACTTGTATTGATCTTCTCAAGTCAACCAGCGATGTCCGCCCAAACGAAGGATAAGCTACCTGAGTTGGACTTCTTTATGTGCATTTACAAATTCAGCTGCTCCAACCAATGAGTGAACATATCCCAGCATGGTGTAAGAAGGGTCAGTCGAAAACAGTACGCGGTTCTATCTTACCACACCTGGTTGGGAGTGGTCACATTGTAGATAAGTCTTTTTCGGGTGATCTATCGTATGTCTCCATTATTTCCCAACGGAATTCGATCCGGTCTCCTACACAGCAGAAGCCATAGGAATACGTACATACAACTCCAATTTATGTGTTCAGGAGAAATTCGTGACACCCCTATCTTTTCCGTGGCCGGATATGACGTAAACAACGCTTCAAATTTTTTTGGTTCAAAATTTTATTTTGTTATTATTAGCATTGTTTTCACATCCTGTATGTGTTAGTGATTCTCTGCCTCTTTCCGTTTATATTTTTCACTATCTAAATCTAAACATACTTATTATTACGTAATGGTTTCAATGTTTTGTAATGATTATTTGAAGTCTATTCATCCACTTCTGACCTACTAATGATAAAACTTCTGTTATTGTATTTTATAATTTTCTTACTACTATCAGTACACCAGTCTTCTTACCACCAACTTTTACTTTTGCCTATTATATGTAATGACGTAATCTGCTTCATTTCACTGTGATTGGTGACTCAAATTGCCTTGATTGGTTTAACATTTTCATATATCAATATTCTTGTATATTAGAGTAAAGCCTGATGAGGATCTAATCGACAACAATATTTTTCGCTTATGTGTTGTTCTAATTTTCACAGTGGGAATATTTAATAATAAGTTTAGTGAAAAAACCACTTAAATTCGGAAAAGATTAGATTAATTATGTTTTAGTATTGAAATTTTTGGTAGAGACCATAAGAATTGTAGTAACTGTATTAAATTTAAATCAATGGGTTAATTTTAGCCGGCTATGTCTTTAATCAATAACATCACTTGTCGGTTTTAGTGATACATAGTTTTTATAACTACACATATAGGTGAAAAATATTGTTTTCGATTAGATCGTCATCAGGCTTTACTCTAATATACAAGAATATTGATATATAAAAATGTTAAACCAATCAAGGCAATTTGAGTCGGTAATCACAATGAAATGAAATAGATTACGTCACTACACATAATAATAGACAGAAGTACAAGTGGACAGTAGGAAGACAGGTGGTAGTAAGAAAATTATAAAATCTGATAACTAAAGTTTTATCAGTAGTAGGTCAGAAGTGGATGAATAGACTTCAGATAATCATTACAAAACAATAAAACCATTACGTAATAAGCAAATGTGTAAAAACAAAAAAATAAATAAAATAAGATAAATAATATAATGTTAATCGTTAGTTACGTCATATCCGGCCACGTAAGAGATAGGGGTGTTACGAATTTATTCAGAACACATAAATTTGAGTCGAATGTACGTATTCCTATGGTTTCTGCTGTGTTGGAGACGGGATCGAACTCCGTCGAGAAATGATGGAGGTATACGATAGATCACCCAAAAAGATCTAGACTCATCTACAATATGACCACTGTCAACCAGGTGTGCTAAGATAGAACTGCGTATTATTTTTGACTGACCCTTCGTAAACCATACTGGGAGATGATCACTCATTCGTTGGCTGATTTGCCTGGTAGTACGCCCGATTTTTTTTGCGGGATGGAGAAGTTGTCCAGTGTCTATTTTCTATTCACTAGCTTTCTAGCTGAATTCAATTCATCAAGTAATCTGACTGACTGCAAATATTAATTTGTCCTTACTTATATTATTAACGGCAAAATCTGAACGAGCCTAATAAAAAAGGATATTTAAAAAAAAGAAAATAATATCTATCATATGGGTCTATAAATGTGAATTCGTCTAAAAAGGAAACTTCTGTTGCATTTAAAAGAAAATAGTAACACGTGTCTGTTGGTAGTTAAAATGGGTCATTTTATGACTAGTCAAAATAGAGTTCGTTGAATAAACACAATACAAGGTGCATTACTAGTTTTTTTTTTTTTAAAAATGCAATGGTCATATGTAAACTGGTATTATTTTAATTTCGGACGACATTATACAACTATTATGTTGAAAATTATGAAAGATGAAAGTGACTTAACTAGTATGAGAATGCATATACAGTTTCATAACGGTTTATTTCAAAACTTTTTTTGACTGGAAATACACATTTTGTCAAATTGGTTTATAGATAATGTTTGTATTGAAATTTGTATTAATAAAAAATTCATAATTTTACTTATCAGCGTGCATAATACAACTTCAAAGGACACTCACTGAGAGTGAATTGTTATATATATCAGAGGAAATGATTATTATGAAAGAGAGTTCGAATGGTAAAGGGAAATTCATTTGCATAACTGTTTGAATTGAGAATTTTTTCCTTCGGATAAGTCTCCTCAGAAATCAAAAGTAAATTATTGTATTAATCTAGGAATTTAAAGTTTATTTTTATGCACCGGAATTCACAGACGAATTATTAAGCAGGAATGTGACTGATTTTCTCGTTTTCTGGTGAACTGATAAGTTGTATGGGTGAATTTAAGAGACTGGTTCTCTAAATTTAATTGTTTTGCTTAAAACCAAAATAAACGCGGGGTTATCACAAATCGTCTTCACCTAGCCTTTGATATTCAGATAATGTTTTCAGTCAAAGAATGCAACATAATCTCTGAGTTGTATGAAATCCTATTAAATTTTCCTGCATAATTGGTGATTGACTAAAACTTTTCAATCCAAAATTTTACTATATATCATTGACAATAAAGTGATTTATCTAGAATCTTAAATGAATGCTTACCGTAACACCGGCTGTTGCAATGCTTAAGCAATAGTACTACATGAAACTTGATAGACAATCTCATTACCTCCCTACTGATTCCATTAGGATGACACTATTTATTTGTGAGGTTATTTTACGACAATTGCATTTTCATGCATTCAAAACAAACTCTGTATTTTATAAACTAACTAAATGAATTCCTATTAGTCACTATCATCACCAAAATTTAATACAAATCATTTATACCCCAGAAAAAAATTCTAAGAAATTATTTATTTATGAACTTGACACTTCACTAAGAAATAATCTAATTTATTATTTCTGTATTATATTATTTTGTTTAATAGAAATTCACACATTTGATCTAAGATAAATATATATACACAGAAAATGTGATTTCCCCAAGAGAGAATCCACATTAGGTAGATAGAAAAAGAAATTAATTTACAGAATATCGAGGAAACTATGAGTCTATGAATAATCAAGTGAAATTGAATTTTACTGAATACATATATAAATACATTTATTTTTTAATATTAAATTGACCTTGAAATACGTTAATGAATCATCACAAACGATGTGCATTGATTTATCATTTTCATTAAGGAATATTTTACTATATTATTATTTTTCTTTCGTTGTTGTACACTGAGTCTCATTAATTCACGATGAATTGATTTAAACAATATGAATTTATGCAAATATAAAATAAAATTATTGTATAGTGAGTGTGTTTAAAAAAATTTGGTTGATTTAAGACTGATTTATAAAAAAAATTCAAAGTTGTTTGTTTAAAATATTCATTGAAATGACCTGCTTTTTCTTTTGTACTGGTGTGAATTTCGAAACATCATAAAATTCAATAGTTTTAGCTTGATTGCTTGAGTTTTTGAGAAAAAATTTGTGTTACACTGAATATTTGATTGAGTCTACAAACTAGACAAATGAAATCATTTTAATCAGTTAGAAGAATCAATAACGTTGAAAAACAAATGCTTGTTTTTATTTTAAATAGTCTCATCGTAGACTATTAAGGATACTTGTGTAATAATGTTGGTATTGTAGGTTTGAACTGAGGAATAATTGTCTAGGTAGTTTAGATATGCGTCTTGCCCAGTCGAAATCAAAACAAGTGATTTGGATAAATAGCGGTTCTAATATTCATGATGAATATAAAGATACATCATTACCTAAACAATATTACCACCCAGTTATTCCACCAACAATTGTTCAGTTCTAATAAATTGTATTCTATCCCTCCTGGATAGATCAAATTCGTTCGGAAGATAATATTTGGTTGCTTTATAACACAAAGTGTTTCCATTTCTGGAAGAGTGCTTCAATTCATAATCAAAATGCACAATTCTAGTCAAAGCAAGCAATCCAATCAAGGGTGAGACAAATCAGTATGGCTGTTGCCATGACTAATTATCAGCTTAAACAACATAATGCAGTTCAGAAAGAAACGTGGAAACTCAGTGAAGGTAGAAGAAATATAAACTATAATAAAATACAAATCTCATCTCAGAATGTAATCGAACGGATTAACAAAATGTACAACTGAAGGAATTAATAAGGACAAATTACAAATGTATACATGGAGGGATGTCCACAAACAAATCCTTCAGAAAATGGATCTTACAGTTATTATTTACATTTCTTCAACTGATAGTCTAATAGTAGTTTTATCTCAACAAAAAAAGACCAATAGAACAGAACTTTCGTGATGAAACTATAATATCAGACTTTTTATTCAAGTAGAACTATCCATTTCATACAATTCATTTAGTGAACAGGTTTGGAATTGCACGTTTCCAAATGATAATACTTGTCAGTTTATGACATTTCACTATTTGAAGACAACATGAAGGAGGCCAAAATATTTTGCCAATATTGTTGTGATCATATTAATGGAACAATCATTATAATTATTATTATATTTCTTATTCTTTTTGAATATAAAAATATAATTTCATATACCAAGAGTAGTTGTAGACTTTGAGTATAGCTATTGATCTGCTTGCATGTGAATATTTGCAGTTACTACAACCAAGTTTTATTCAATTTGTTTCGATAGCTACCTCTTAGTAATGAACTAAATATGACAGTAGCGCAGTTCATAAAAAGTTCAGGGTCGGTAAGGAATCGTAACTAACGTAGATTGTGAGAAAGTGGTATAAACAATAAAAACAGAGGGATTGATTAAAATATTTGAATGAATAAGAGTCATATAAAACGCTAAAGAGGACGAAAAATATGAATTTCGATTTTTTAAACACAAAATAAGATATTACGTAACCAAGTATTTGAAAATGATATCACCAGGAAGGTGCAAGATTGAAGATTGTATCTATCTTGATTAAGCTTTTTTTTGATAGCAACGACTTAAGCTAAGCACGAAATTTCGATTGATGACTGATAAGGTAGTCATTAGTTTACAATTAACTTTCACGTATTTCACCACCTTTGAAAATAGCTTCTTTTCTTAATCATATCACACCCCACTTCCTACATTTCTATCTTCCCTTATTTACTGATAAAAGTTTGAGATTCTTTTTAAATTTTGTTATGCTCGTCAACTGACACGCTTGAACTATTACGATTTCACCTTGGTCGGTAAACGAGAGCGAATATAAATGATCGAGGCTATTCTGATCTGATTGTCCCCGGCTTCGCTAACGATATCAAAAGTCTTCATATGGCGTAGAACGTGTATTCTACAAGCACCCAGAAAATATGAGGTTAACAAGCACACAAATCGAGTTTATTTATACATATAGGAATGTCCTCGGGAGAGCCACAAACTAAGCAAATAACATTTAAGGATTTTCCTGGTGGGATATGTAGTCTTAAAGTCAACTAATCAGCTCATGAATAAAATCCAAAATTAGGACGTTTATCAAGCGAGTTCTAGGGATTTGACGTCACCAACAGTCCTTTAAAATGTACTTGATTAGATAACATTTTCAAAGAAGTTTTGAAACGGATGCCGTTAAATTCAAATAATGACCATTGTAAGTGTCATTTCTATGAATAACCATTCGTATCATGTTGTATATCATGAATTGAATTCAATCTTGTTTATGAAATTTATTCAAAAGATGAACATCTTTTTTTTCAATATTTGTATAGACAGGAAATAACCATATATCATACTGTCATTTAAATATTCATAACAAGTATGATAAATCAGGGCATTTCATTCTTTAAAACATGGTCATATTTATCCATTCAAATAATCAACCAATGATCGAATAAATTTATGAGATAAACAAATATATTTTGACTGGAATTTATAACAGTTTCATTTCTATATAAATTATTAACAAAATTCATTTGTTCATGTGTTACATGCAAGGTTCTATCATTGTGTGAATAAACTGTCAACGGCCTCCACAATGTACATATATATATATATATATATCCTCTGAATCCAAATGTATAGTTTGAATTATTTAGTAGTTTTTGTGTATAACATCAAAGTATTTTACAGAAAAAAACAACATCAATATAAATAATTACATTAACGGGTTTGATAGGACAAAGAAAAACAATCTTTTCGCAGTCTAATATTCACTTGTTTAATAATATTTGTAAGTATATAAAAGTTTGTGCAGTAGGTTTTTATTAAAAGGGATAGTGAAGATAAGAATTATGTATAAATAGTTAATTAAAACAAAGTGTTTAGCTGTCAACAGTTTATTTCAATGTAAGATTTCATAAATAGAAAAATGAAATGATTTATTTATGTTGAAAAAACAAACAAATGGTCTACGATAAGCTTTAACTTAATTACACTCATGATTTAACATGGATGTTTTGCTCTAATTAATTATTCTGAGAAGTGATTTTGATGTATTCAGAATTAGCTAGTTAAAGTGCATACATCGTTAACGGAAAGAATTATGAATATTATGTTATCTTCTAAATAAATTTCGCCTACTGTTTTTGTACTTGGGGTTCTTGTAATGTGCACTGATTTTTAATTTGCTCTTAGAAAGTCTGATAAACAAATAAACAAATAAATTGATGTAACTTTTAAAATTTACCAGCAGTCAAAACATAGGGATGAAGCTAATATTTTTAACATTGACAAAAGTGATTTCGAGAACTATTTACAACATACCAGTGACTGTAATGCTTTTTTTCTCATTATTTCGCAGAAACGATTATCACAAAGCTTAGAGCTGTCCGTGTGTTATGAAAATATTGTGATATGAAAGTTCTAGGGGTTGAAAACTAGCTCAATACCCGTTGTCGTAATAAATTCCTAGTAAATTTTAGTTGATTTGAAGATATCTATCAGTGATCCAGTGTAATGATTGTACTTTTAAAAACAATCTTGCAAATAGTTACTTTTAGAACACTTTGAAGAACACTAAGCAATCGATCTGCAGACTATTCGTATCTCCTGAAAATTGTAATCACCTACAACCATGAATTCAACATCTTTTTAAAATATACACATACAATAATATTTTTATGGGTTTAGAATTGTAACCCATTTAGAAGCAGTCCATTTATTTATAACTGTGAGACCTAAAATATTGGTTTATCAGATTTTGTTCAGTCATTTATGATGAATTATTCAGTGGAAAACTTAATATTTTAAGACATAATAAATTACTTTTTTTCATCTTTTCACGTATTTTTTCTTTGACAATTATCATTTATTATATTTTCACACATTTCTACAGTGTGTAAAAATTGTCAAAGATAACTTGTATTCAATCATTCAAATAAATCATACGTCAATATATGATAGCACCAATGTAACCACAATAATGATGACAAATGGAAATATGACAGATGGAAATATTTATGAAAACAATGAGTAATTTTAATGAATGAAATGGATTGTGTACTTTCTTCAATGGAGGATACAAATAGAGAATAAAATTGCTTTCTTTGCTAAGTTTGATTTTATCAAGATGTTATCTGTTCAGTAGTATTGGCATCGTACTTTTTTTTGTCACATCTTTTACGTAAATGGAAAAGTAATCCGTTTTTTTTTAAAGAAAAAAATGGTCTTATCGTCGATGCGAAGAGAAGAGAGACAGAGAGAGTGAGAGAGAAGACCATTGTCGTAAGGAAAATAAAGATTGATTATTTCAAACAATAACAGTAGAAAATGATAGAAAATGAGAAACTAAGAATTGCACTGAATACTTTAATACGAACACTTTATGTTATCTCTTTTTTTTATTGTGATTCAATAGGTAAGAATAACAGACTGCTTAGTAAATTTAATATCTTATCGTATATTCAGTCATAAATAATCCGACATAAGCATAATACACTACCGGATACGGTTGCATGAATTGATTATCAAGAATCAATTCAACTGAAACCTGGTTAAAAAAAAGATGAAAAATATGGATTTAAGGTACATTGATTCCCTTGAGATGAGTTATGATTTTACACTTTTACAATTCAATTAATTGCAGTTGTTTGTATATGCCTTGATTCATTTTCTTTCTACCTCTTGGCCATATATGAATGTATATATATATGTGTATTTATGTATACGCTTATTAGGAATTGATTATTTCTTATTTATCTCAGTCTAACTAAACGCTTCTCATTTACTTATGGTTGATTTTAATGGTTAGAGATTATGCACAGGTATTATTAATCGTGTCTTTTTGATATTAATTCAAGATAGTCTATTTTCTCTCTCCACAATTATCTGTCTAGGATTAATTATTTTTAATACTTGATATTTGGTGAGCATTATTAAGAAGAGGATTAAATTTTATGATACGTCATACTATAAGACAGTAGTTGTAATGAAGCCTATTAAAAAAGGCAATTGCTGAACCGGAAAATTAATAGTTGTTTATCACTAAAAGCGAGCTGTTTGTTTAGTTGAGCGGTGTAACAACAATTATACGACCAAAAACATAAAAAGAATGATCAAACACATATTTCTGCCAAATTGTGATCTCCAATCATATCGACATAAATTTATCAGGAAAGTATTCAGTTTAAATAATAGTAGTAATGATGTAATTACTAAAATTAATGTAAACAAGTGTATCCTATTATCATAAATAGTTCCAAATATGAGTAATAGTAGAGAGATTTCCTTCATAAGGCTTCAATAAGCAACCATTAAAAGATAATATGTCTTCTAGCACTCTTCAGACCACAAAACAAGGTGTCTGATGATGTTTTTTGGCTTATTAGTTCATGACTAGTTCTCTTTTAAACGAAAGTCTCTTAATTCTAGTTCAATATTCACATTTGATTTTATCTAGTGAAGTAACCTTGAAATAATAATGATCGAAAGATGAATGATGACATCTTAATTGATCAGCTGGTAGAATTTTTTTAAGATTTCGGAGTAAAAATACATGAACCTTTCAATTTCACTAATTATAGGGATAATTTAAAACATATTTTTAAATGACTTGCCTGAATTGAAATATAGAATTCATATGTTCTTCAAAAAAGTCTTTAGAACGATTCATAACTTTTTTTTAGGAAAATTCTAAAGTTTCACCACCACTGTATACATTTATTTTTGGTAAATATTGTGTTTTGTTTGAATTTTTAATGAACTTCATTTTGCTTATTATTATAGCTGCGCTTTTTAAAAGTTAGTTAACGCTTCATACGTACAATAAAATGCTTTATTTTTAATTGTAAATGAAAAGAGTGGATATGATGTAAAGATGCACACCTTTTATCTGGAAAAGTTGTCAAAATATGTTGACATAGCTTTTAAGATAAATTCACACTAAAGTGTTCATTACATCATCATGTTGGTAATCCGACGGTTACCTAGTATTCACTTGACTCTAATCGGATGAAAGGGCCTCTAAGTTATTTATGATGGTTTAACGACTTGTCCTACCAAACGATTTCAATAACTGCTCTACTTCCCTGTCGATAGATACACTTGACATAATACCTACTACATATATTTTCTCTCTTCAATATGTTGGAGGTGTTAAGTGAGAAAAGTTAAAGCCTGTCGCAACACAATAGTTATATTCAGTATCTAACTTGTATAATGCATAATTTTTCATCATTTCATTTGTTTATGTTGAACCATATTTCTCATGTATGGCTTTGTATTAGAAATGATATAATCTCCATTTCAATGATCTTCAATTTTAAACGATGTAATACAATATTGACAGTTGCATGTTCGTGAAAAGATCCTGATCTGGACATGACTGACTAATTTGTTTTAATTTCTTTTTGGATGTAGAAAAGACACTTAGAAAATTTGTAACTTACGTTTGTTAAATTATTAGGAAATTAAAGTAAAAAACCAGTTTAAGATGTCTTGAATGCCTTCGTGTGCTTGAAGGAACCAGAGGAACGTTTATTTGATTGACACACTCCTCTCTTGTCAGTGCAAGAAACATAAGCAGACTTATTATAACAACAAAAGTTTCAATGATTCTTCAATTGCTCAGTCAGTATTTCATGGAAATATTATAAGTATTCAGAAAATTGGTTGTAATTTTAATTGAGTTGCAGCATACAACACTTCCTAACTGATCAGTTAGACCATACAACCTAAAGTATTATAATCAGTTCTGGCTAAGCGATTAAAATAGTTATAAAGAAGTGTACTTTTATTTAATCCAAATTGCTGAACAAATTGCTTTTACCACAGATTAGCGTACACTGTTTCCATTTCGTTTTTTGGAAAAATAAAATCTAATCTAAAATAAAAATCTCATTTGTAGAAAGTATATTTCGTTGGTATTGTTTAGAAAGTGTATGTGTGATTGATGAAATTCACAATAATTCTAATCACTTAGCAGTTTAAATCAGTGTATCCACCTATTAATAATAATAATAATAATAATAATCAAAATATCTATTGTCCTTTTTTTTGTATTCCCTTTGTCTATTTTTTTTATCAAAACATTCCATAAAAGAGAAGCCATTGCGTGCATTTCAATTAGATTTTCATCAATACATAAATATAGTTACACATATTGGCACTAATAAATGTTTCGGATACTATGGTAAACGTTTTTTTCAATTCACTATTAAATATACATATACTTGAATTTGAAAGTTGTATGAAAATTTTGGCTATTTATCATGATTATATACACTCTGAACAAGGAGTTAATTTATTCATCTGATGACAGGTTTTTAACCATAATAATAATAATA